>WEDG01011259.1:0-10000 GCA_017591395.1 Schistocephalus solidus
CACTGTTCTCCTCAAGCCGATTGATTCCGGGCAAGGTCCTTCCAGGATTGCAAGGACACCTAGTTAGCGCACAATTGATCAGGCTTTATCAGAAAAAAGGGGCTGTTCGAATCCCAACTGAGTATGAAGGTCATTGATTCCACAGTGAGAAGGCCTGCTTCTCCGTCCGAGTTAGCCCCCTCAGTTGGCAGTCCTCCAAGTCACGGCTTTGAACACATTGTGGTAGATTCCAGTGTGATAGTAAGGAAACTGCGCTGTGTTCTGGGCATCCAGTTTCCAGAATAGAGTGACCCGTCGTAAGTGCACGATCTTACACCCAATGAACCAACCGTCAGGCGGCCGCTCGAGGATCGAACTGCTTCATTGTCCGGGTACGTTAAAGTTCACCCGCTCACCACCGGAGCTTACATTTTTGCACGCCCCTTTGGCTTATTCCCAGAGAAATTACGATACAGATAGCGAATGTGGCCCAGATCATGTCAATTAGAGTTGCGACAATTCAAGTTACTTTTGTTAACTTCTCCTCAGGTCAGTACATTTAGGTGTGAACGGTGTACAAGATAAAAACACGCGATCAATAATGTTGGTCCTGTCATAAAAGTGAGTTGTGTGAATAGAGGGGAAGGGAGGGCGTGGCGATAAGAGACCGTTGGTTGAGTGGCGGTGAGGGTTTGGCGGAGCCGTTCACGGGGAGGGGGAGGGAGGAGACGGCGTGGAGTGCATGTAGTTAAGCCTTCGTTGGCCATGCTAAGCACGGAGCTTGAAGGAGGTTCTTTTATGCGCAGAAGACCGGCTTTCTCAACCGGATGGCGGTGACTTTTGCTGTCACTAGCAGTGACTTGGGGTAGGTCAGTGGAACCTTAAAAATCACACGAGAGGCTTCGTTGGGGTCCACACGATGCCCGAAATCAACCATGTACGCCAGAATAGCGTTGTTTATGCTGTTAAATTCACCTTTTTTCAACCATGTTGGGAGGCGTCCCCTTATTCTTTTGGATGAGCGCCGATTCGTGTGACCAATATAACCTGCTCCAGAGGAGCAAGTAAATGAGTAGGTGCACATGGGGTTGGTCTGAGCTGGCAACCGATCCTTAAATTCTCCGTGTAAAACCGGGTTGGTTGATGATAATGTGTGAACTCTCGGTGGTGAGAAGGTTTGTGAATAGGTTTGTTCAAGGTGTCTTCTCGGGAATTCCCTTGTTACACCCCTTTGAAAGGGGACTTTGGGGTATATAGATTTTTTTATTCTACAGTAAGTGTGGCGGGTTTTTCTGGTCTCGCAACCATATTCCTTGTAATAAATCTATCCGGATACCCGTTCTAGCGAATAATGTCCTGGATCTTTCTAATCTCCTCCTCGACTGTCTGCCGAGCAAATTTGTGTAGACCCTTGCGCAAAAAACGGACTAGACTGCGTTTCTGTTGGATGGGTACGAAACTGCTGCAAATTGGCCAATAAGCACGGATAATCTATGTTCCGCCCATTTGGGCTCCCCCTAAATTACATCTTTCAATTTTCACTGTATGTTTTCATGCCTAATTGGAGTAATAAATTTAACATAGGGCAGAATTGTGAGTTTTCTCATTATATCCCTTGGATTCGGTCAATTGCCGCGTCATCTGCCCTAATATGAAAATTGATCTTAACCTCCTTTCCATATTAAAAGGGTACCTGTGCTCAATTTTTCCGGTCTTATTGGCTCTGTCATGACACCGAGCAAAAAAACGTAAAGGAACAAAGAGTGCGGTAGATGCAGTGCAAGTCTAATATCACTTAAACCTAATCCGCGCGCAAATGACCATCCCTGCACCACCCTTCTGTGGAGCATACGAGGGACATCCTCGGACTATGACGGTCAAACTGTCCTATCTATATGTTGCAGGACAGATAAAAATTTCTACTCGACTGACTGCATTTCGGTAGAATATTACTATTGTGCGGATATTCCGCCGATACTCAGGAAACAACTGAAGTATTTGTACCAAAATTCAAACCGAAGCTTAGCAGTTTTGAGTCCACAGGAAGGGACCTTGTGGTACTCATATAGTAATCCTTTGAACATTGAGAATGTTGTTGATAATGGTATTCTGTCTATTCTACTAGTAGGTATGTGGCTGCCTGCGGGTCTCCAGTAAAGCGGAATGAGCATGCCCGCAGTGTCCCCCTGCACTACACAAGAACAGCTGATTGAAGAGGGACATCACACAGTTGTTCTCCTCAACGTAGTATAGAATTTTGATAGCATAAAATCATTTACTGTCGAGTCACGCCAAGCGAAATTTGATCGTAGTGTGCTCCATATTTTCGACCTGTCTCACCATTTTTTTGCGAAAACTGGGAATATCTTTGGTCCTGTAGCATACATGTGCTTAAATTAACTACTGTTTTATGCTCCTGAGTGTATACATATGTCCCCCCCCTTCTGCTAATGCACAAACGTGTTCGTATATATGTACAATGTTTTGTATTTCTTTTGTGGTTATTTGATGTGCACGTTCAAATTATGACATAAAGCCGCTAAGCATAACAAATAGGTAAACTGAAATGAATTTAACTAAACTCATTAGCAATTTTGATATGAGGATGGGCCAGCAACTTTCATTAACATTTTAGCCCGTTTTCCCATGCTCACGCCTCGAAGCATTTCCGTTGTAGCCACAAAACAAATGCATTGGGGACATCTTACCAATAACTGTCGGCTCCAGGTCGACGAAGATGGAGCGTGGAACAAATTTGGCGGCGGAAGATTCACTAAAAAGAGTCTCTACTGCCGGGTTGGCCGCAGGTTGTTTGGAGAGGCCGTCAGGATCGATGCCATGCTCCAAGGCCAAGAGTTGCCAACAGGATGACCCAATCTGTATGCCTGCCTGACCGATGTGCACAGCAAGACATTGTGGCTGCAGGCAGAGACAAACAAATAGCGCAGTCAGAAGGGAGTGCCGGGAGCGCCGAAGTACATAATCAGACAGAGAGAGAGGAGTTTTTTTTATTTGAAGGTGGACCTTTCTAATGACCGTACTCCTGGTGTCTCTGAGTTTCTGTCTGGTGCGTGCTTGCACCACCAGCGGCAGTCATTTTGCTGACATGCTGAGGGCGCTCACATCGAGCCTGGTTACTTCGTAAAACAGTGCAACTCTCTGCCAGTAACGACCTTGAAAACCGGCCAATCAACTTCAAGGCTGGCGTGGACATGTTTCCCGCAGTATCTTACGTGCGTCTCTCGCACAGATGCCAATGTTTAGCTCCTGTACTGTACAGAATACAACTCCCCTCTTACCGCTGGCGTCTATCGTCTTCTACTTGGAACATTCCCTGAGAGAGAGCGATGTACGGGTGTACGGTGGCTGCTCGAGCTTGAAATTTTGATGGTGTAAACTTTAAAGATGTCAAAGTCGGTGAACGTACACTTTTGATTTTTCAAAAACAGGCCTATAAAGTAATAAAAGAGGAAGTTGCGGTAAAATAGCAAAATTTAAAAACAGCCAATAAACATTGGTCATGCGGATTGAGGACGTTTAGGCATGCCACACATCACGGGTATGGGCAGAGGAATATGGAGGAGAATCTGGCAAATAATTACATTTATGTTTCATAGCTGAAACTCGAGGTGGCAGGATGTGCGTACGCACAGATGGGGCTCCGCTTGGGTCAGGAGAGTTTGAGGGCTTTTACAAAGTGGCACATGAACCTGGAGATAGGCACTCCAGGGCTCGATAGAGGTCTCGGAATGCGTGGTAAACTTCTCTCTGGCGGCTGTTGTCGATCAGGTGAGCCACAATTGCGCTAGATGTGCCCTATTTCATGCCTTGATTTAGCCAGGCAGGATAGTGCTCTCACATACGCTTGGATAGTAGCCTAGTCAGTCTATGAAATAAAGGTATAAATCACTGCCAGATACTCCCTCCTTTTACCCTAACCATGCCCTGACAGAACAAGATCCTCTGTGTTCATGACATACGTAGTCATCCCCTACTATTTATTGGCTGCTGTCAAATTGTTCTTCACAGTACTTTACTACTAATACTCTACTGGCCTCATGATAAACAACCGTTTACGCACGTTCACCAACCTTTGCGTTCTTCAATGTTTACATTGAAATGTTCACAGACATTACGTTTGAAAAGTTGTTCAAGCGGGCTCCATGGTTAAGACGCCACTGTACGATGAGTTCGTTTGGACTTATTGAATACAAATGGGTCTCAAATAGCCATCCGAATAGCTTGTTCGAGCTTGACATGTAGTATATTGTTTGTTGTATTAGTCTGGTCTCAAAGTCCAAACCAGTATCTCACCGAGCACAGCTGTTAAATTCATCTGTGACCACCCAAGCAGCCACAAACAACCACGTGTTGGGGGTCGGAACCCGACACAGACTGGAAGCCAACATCAGGGAGCTAGATGAGGAAGCCGAAAAACCCACCGCCAGGATAGGAAACACCTGAAGCTGTTTGCTCAATATGGTGCATTTGCGGACAAAGTATATACGTCGGCAAACTAGGAGATTACTCTGGACGCATATGCAGCAGCAGCATCAGTGATGAGGAGGGGGTTGCAACCGCGTCAGCTGCGTGTTGCTTGAGATATAGTTTTCCAGCCTGCAGTCAATTCACGGGTGCAATGATCTCTCACCTCCATATTCTACGTTGCCATTTGATCTGGGAAAATAAATTGGCCCTAGGGGTAGGGCGTGAGAGACCAAAGGCGTCGGTGACAGCGAACCTAATGATCCCGTAATCGTCACGCTAAGCATGAATAGTGCTGAACTCACGGCCATTAATAATTCGGGTGCGGCCTAATAAGCCATAATGACAGCAAATACGACTCCCAGACTACCGCTTGAAGTATTGACTGATTGAAAGTGCATTGCATAATTCTGTGAAAATTATAAACGATCACGTAGACCGAAATCCAGATAAAATTCTACCAGGGCATTATATGATCTCTCTATATAAAGACAGAACTTGAAGTCGAAATTTAGAGACAGGCCTAAAATATTTACAGATAAAGTTGGATCCCAGTTTATCAACAGGTGACCAATACAGAAAACATTTGTGGAATTGAAATGGTCAGCTTTATTAGGAAGCCGTATTATTGGCCAATCTTATTGGTACATATTCAATCGTTTCTCTGGGCATGAAGCGATTGTAGGACCAAAATTAACGCCCATTAAACCTTCAGTGGGCCTTCGGTTTCTAGTTTGCTTAACCCAGAACGCATGAAGCATCACCTGGCGGTATAGAAAAAGGATAAATACTGGATAAATTCAATCGACAATCAGCACTTGATTGTATAAAGTTCGTTTTAATTAGTTCTGCTGATTACTGATATTTTTCGCAAATTTTTGAATTCCATGTTTTTAAAGACAATTGAGTTTTCAGCAATCGCTTTGGGTGCCTATCGGGAATTTTGATTTAGTATACGATGTCTGCTCGCATCAATCGTTTTTTACCCGCGCCTCATCTATTAAGTTAAATCTTTTCCCCGGCAAAACTGTCCATCGATAAATGCGCCCGTATGACGTGAACTTAGCTGAGCGTGTGCAGGTCGAAGAAATTGCTCTAAAATTTAGCCTCTCAACTTACCATTGTCTGGAAGGAGGCCGAGAAGAATAGTGCAGCGCTGATTCTGACAGAATATATATATATGTGTGTGTGTGTGTGCATTTGTGAGTCCTGGTCACATGCCATCTCTCGGGCGCCTTTCCCTTGTCAGGTGAATCCGCCCTAATAGTGCTCCCCTGCCTCCACATCAACGGGAAGAAAGTGCAGTCATTTAGCGTCAGACGAGCAACAAAGGATGGCGTTTGTTTGCACATTGCTCACGTGTTGGACCATCAAAAGGCTTCGAACTAATAAGGCTCTAGCAAAAAACCTTTCCTCATTCACCCACTACCCACGGTGAGGATGTTTTAACTGGTCAGCTCAATGAGTCTGCGAATTCGGGTTTTATGCTCTACTCATATGTTTCAAAAACGGAGTTCCTGGTGATGAAACGGTTATTATTAGTGGTTTTTGAATGCTAGACTGACTCCTGAAGGCAGTCTGAACATGCGAAGAACCCTTAATGAATTACTTAACTTGTGCGAAGTGGCACTTTTACCACCCGTGTATGTGCACACCCTCTGGTATGTTGAAGCGAGACATTCAGTCCATGCGTTTCACGCCCGTGCGGCGTCTTGCGGTCTATGGTGGCATCACCGATTGATGAATATCCAAGACTGATACCACAGAGACTTGAGACTGTAGACACTGGTTTTCACTGCATCTATATAATGGCATCAACAGTTACCTTACATTATTATGCAGCTGATGCTCGAATTCTGTCTCGTAAATGGCCATCAACAACGATGCATGAACACAAATGGACAAGAAGAGAGCAGGATGCGTGGTTCTACGTGGGTTTGCACAGTCTAAAACAGGGTCCTGTATTTGCGATCAGTAGTGCACAGGTATTTGATTGACGGAGGACGGACAGTGTACGGCCAATTCAAGCAATGTCACCAGCTGATACGTGCAAAGGCGGAACAACTGACCATACCGCATCGGACCCAACTTTTGGCGTGTGCATTAAAGGTCTCGAAAGCCCTCAGCTGTCTTCTGGTACCAGCTGGATTTAAACACAGATCAGAAGCAACTATTAGAGGTCAAGCGATGAGTTCAAACGATCCAGTGCCCCGGTAGGAAACGCCTGGAGAAATTTACCACATCTGGTAAATCAATCTCCTTGAAGAAAAAAGATTAATACAGGCTCCAATGACCTTTTACATATCAAGAGTGAGAAGCCTAGGCTCGCGCCTTGCTCATACCAATCATTTATCTAGGACTCCCTCACTCCATACGGCTGCCTGGACTGTGTAGTTAGTTATGCGATGTGCACATTAGCTGACATTGGATCCACTGATATTTTTTATGAGTCGCACTGCCGAGCAATTACCACACCTACCCCCAGCATCGGTGAAGAAATTAGTCATTGGTGATTGGAATGCAGATGGTCGGGCCATGGCTGTAACAAGTGCAAACATCTGCAGTGAATTCAGGAGCTGATAATATAAGCAGGCATGTGTTTGTATGGTCGTAATATCCTATTAACGCTGAAGTCCTTGCGCATTGGCCCCCTTTGTCTGTAGCCATCTCTGATGATGGATTAGAAAGTACATCCGAAACGTCAGGCAAGTAGATTCTTGTTCCATCGGTTGAACCTCTCTTTAACTTCTAACCGGTCTAAGACCTTTTGTGCGGTGTATTTTCCATGGGTACGTGCTTTTGAAAATGACCTAGCACCGCTTTGGTTATTCTATTAATTTAACAGATCACATGGTGAGAAACTTGGCAATCGCAAAGGGATTCGAATCCATGAGAGGGTTTTAGTACAATCCCCAGCCAATCTGTTCCAAGCGTTAAAAATCAGGCCTCGTGGTCAGGGCTTCAAAGCGCAGGTGGGTGGGTCGCACTAAAGTGCTTACTCTCGAGTATTGGATTCAAATTTTTCCACGTTGTTCACAACGATAACAGTCAAAGTTTTAAAATCTATCGAAATACCCAGTAAATATTGTAATGTGCACAGAGCTATCCTGCTTCTAGTTGAGGATACTAGAAGTGAATGCAGATTCGATAAAACTAAGCAAAAGCTATCGCTCCTATCTTCGGCTTTGATGAACACTTCGGTCGAGGATCTAACTTGTAAGGCTGCTTTCATGGTCGCGCATGCAGTTTAGAAAGGAGAATCTGCCTGTCAATAGCTGCCGAGTTGGATGAGTTTCCCTTACAAGTTCTGGAAGACCTATTTCTAACCGTGTTCTTCTTATCTCACAGTCGAAAAATGCTTCGTTTTCAATACAGTAACCTACTCTGCTCTCTGACACAAGAAGTTACGATGCAACATATCGAACTACTCAAATAAAATAAGCAGCAACAAAATAATCATATATTTAAAGTTCAGCGATGATGCCCATATAAGCATTTAAGAAACCGAGTTTGGCGAACGTACGGTTTCGATTATTCATCATCAGGCCTTTACAATAATATGAGGGAGGTTAGAGTAACACAAGTTTAAGCATCCAATAAGCATTAAGTATGGGTGAGAGGGTTGAGGGCGTTCAGAGGTCAGGAGGGGCGAGGGATGGGGAGTGGAGAGGGAAGGGGTACGGCAATTATCTAGGTGACTGTTTCGTCGCTGTGACGCGATGTGGCAGGAGGTGCTGAGTTTGTTTTTCGGCCAAGAGATGATTAGGGCCACTACAAACGCTTTTTGTGAGCACAAGGTTGGGTTGGTCAACCGTATGGCCACTGCCTCTGCCGTCGCAAGTATCCGCTGACGCAGGAATTTGGGGTGTTTCGTCAGCACTTTATACATTACTCAGAATGCTTGGTTGACGTCTACCCGGTGACCGCTGTCAACCAAATGAGCCACAATTACGCTTTAGATATACTTTACCGTGCCTTGATTTAGCTAGGCATAATGGCACTTTCACATCCTCTTGGATAGGTGCCTAGTTGTTCGACCACTATATCCTGCTCCACAGGAGCAAGTGAAGGCGTAGATGCACATTAAAGTGGTTTGAAAGGTCAGTCTATCCTTGCTTTCAAGGCGAAGAAGTGGAGTGCTCGAGAACTCTAGCCTTAACTTAGTGGTTGCCTACGTGCGCGCGACAGCAGCGTTAAAGCGACGATGTAGAAATTCGCTCACCGGACCCCCTCGAAAAAGCGATGCGAGAAATAAGTCCTTCTTCTCAGCCGTAGGCACATCCGATTTTGGGGGACGTTCCTCCATATACCAGGGCGAGTTATTATTCCAGTGTATCTGCAGTACATATTCTCCTAGCTCGGTTAGTGAGTCCTTCAGATGTACAAGAACTCCTTCAATATTTAAGACCGTACATTTGCTAATATTTCTGCCGTTTCTTTTGAAAATATTTGTATTGAATGCTATGCTTTTTCTTTAGCATACCCTGGTAAGAATTCAATAACAAATTCTCGGAAGCATTTTAAAAATATTTTGCCGTGAAAAAATAACGAGGCAGCTATTAAAGCTCAGTCTCGATGGTCTCTCACTCACGGACATCGCTGCCAAGTTGGAAATTGCCAGGTTACAAGTTTACACCATTATCGACCGTTATAAGAAGTTCAGCTGCATCGGCAGGAAAGGTGATAGTGGAAAAAACGAAGAAAATTTCGAACCCCTCGTCTTATACGGGCTGTCTGGGATCGTAGTATTTGCAATTCAGTCCGGAGCATGAGGAAGATGGCTTTGGAACTTGAGGTGTCGGAGCACACGTTCAGGAATGTCGTGAACACTGACCTGATGGCTAATTCAAGGGCTAGGACAAAGATATATCTCATTACTGAGGTTGCGAAAAAGAAGAGACTGGAAAGAATTAGATGAATCCTAAGCTTCTTCAAGAAAATACCACACACGGTGCTCTACGCCGATGGAAAACTCATCACGGTCGATTGCTAAATTAGCCCTTGAAGCTCAACGAATTATGAGAGCTTGTTAAGTACAAGCTCCAGATCAAACATACTGCATTCGTGATGGTCTTTGACCTCAGCCGGCAAAGTCATGCCCCTGTGTTCATCATGGTAGGGGTCAAAGTGAACATAGACGTGTTCCTGGATGTTCTTTAGAAGCAGGTCAAACCTTGGATAGATTCCAACAAAGGACAATGTGGTCTTTAAGCAACCAGTGGCTCTGCACATACGTCATAGAAGACACAGAACTGGTCACAAGATCGCATGCCTTATATCTGCCCGATTTATATGTGGCCACCATCCACACCCGACTTCATTCCTCTCGACTACAGAATTTTGACGTATGTCGATGGGAAGGCCTGCAACAAGTCTCACAAGAACATTAGGGCACCGAAGGGCTCCACTGTTAGAGAGTTGAACCAGATATCACCGGAGTATATCAGGGACACTTGCGCCAAGTTCAGACCGAGAAGCGAAGAAGTCATTGCCAACAATGGCTCTCATATTCAATAGGTTTTTCTAATATCAATTT
>WEDG01011259.1:17500-114491 GCA_017591395.1 Schistocephalus solidus
CTGGCTTGTAAAAAAGCAGTTGGTTCTAGTCCCTCTAAAAAGAACCAATGCAAGAATGCTCGCTTGGCAAACATAGCATCAAAAGGAGCTGTAAAGTCTGCAAAGAGGCTCCGGATGGCACAGCTGTTTCTCAGCAGGCACACATCGTGCCGCTTCTGGGGCGGCTGAGGATCATTTCTGTGCACGAGGCCAGTTTTGAATTCGCAGGGTGTCCAGTCCACAAATCGTAAGTCTTGTACCGTCTGGACCTTAACACCTATATCCACCACGTCACTGATCTCAAGGTCACCACGGTGCATGAGACAGCATGACAAAAGGGATGCCTTCTCAAATTTGCACCGGACCACCTGATTGGTGTCTCGAAAGCACTCCAGGGTCCTGTCCCAGAGTTCTGGCGGCGATGTGGCTGACAATGGTGCGAGTGCCCCGACGATGAAGTGGAGTCGAGGGAAGGGAACCAGATTTGTTTTGAGCTCATCTGCTGTTCTGTTCAAGGAGCTTTCCTGACACATTGGCGAGGTTATCAGATCGAGCAGTCGACCGATAATAAGGTTGAGCTCGGCGTTTGTGGGGGTATCAGCGCTGCATGTTCTCCTTCAGAAAGTGAGATAAGATGGACAAGCAGTGACTCATTTTAATAACTAAGAATGAATTAATTATACTATTTTTCTTAAGATTTCATTGGCGTTTCTTCACTCAGCTTCTGAAATTTATCCTTTAACAGTCATTCTGGCATTCCAAAGCTACCTGTCAATTTGCTCACAGATCAATAAAAGTTGATCTTAAATTTTCTCAGAATCTGGAAATTCCATATTTTCCCAAAGCTTAATAACCAACTTATTTCCAACCGTAGAAGCTTGTGTAACATATAAGCATACGAACATTTTAAGTGGACGTGTCGAATTCGGCAATCTAATTATATAGTAAGGTTATCATCTAACCCCATTAGGTTTCGCCCACTATTCGTTTAAATCCACGTAGCTGAGTTGATGTGGGGTACACGATTGGTGCTGCTTTTGCGCCGTTCTTTATCAGGTCATCGGAACAAAAACCCTTTATGTAAAAACAGGAGTGACTGAGATGACTATCTTCGGCTTCAGCCGGCCTTCCCCAAACCCAGGTTTGCCGGACCTGACATTCGAATCCTGATTCATTGTTCTTTGAAACCACGGACCCGGTTTCTGGTCATTTGTGATAACGGATATAAACTATGATTGTAGAGGCCAATGAAAAATGCTGACAAAGACAAGGGAGATTGGAATGGTCATTTCTGACTCATTAGTCGTCGTCAGTCAGTCACATCCAACCCCACCCGAGGCTCGAACCCGCGAAGTCCACCGCTCTAACGATTTTGCCCCGGGTTCTTTATCTTGCCGGTTTAGATCGGGAATAAGGACATTCGTTTACTAACCCTCACCGATCTTTAATGGTGACTGATTCGCGTACACCGATCAGGTCACTGGACTTGCTCGGCCCGCTGCGTCTGGCGTCCCTATCAGGCTGTCGTATAGCTATCAGTATTGATACAAGACAGAATATGGAAAATAGGAAAGCCGGTGCTTGAGAAGAGTAAAGCTCATTCGTTTGTTTGCTCACTTTTCGAAATCTACGAGAACTGAGAAGCCACGGTATCATGCGGAAACTTTTTACCTACTGACCATATGTTTTATTACCTTATTGAGCACTCTTCGCGGGAGGGTATAAAAACAACCTCTTATTTTTGGAATTGGTAAGATACCAAAACGGATTCATTGGGAGAGGCCAAACCAACTGACAAAGAAGACATTAATCCGTCTAATTAAAGGAGATTTTACTGGGTTTTCTGATGGATAAATATCTTTTTTTTGCTGGCCAGGAGACTGTATTATGAAACATTTTAATTAACCTGGATCGGTCCGTCTCTGTTTGCGAAACCTGACCGTTTTTATGTATAAATGCGATTTCTTAACGGTATGATTATTCTGTGACCGTTTTCCGGTTTTTGCAAAGAAAAATAGCGTCTACTTCTAGTTAAAGGCCGTTGTAATAAAAGGAAGAAAACATGCGGGAGGAGTAATACCGACATAGACCAGACAATCTGGGAGGCCATTCCGGACTTATTAGCTGTCAACAACCCGCAGTATTCAAACCCAGCTCTTCAGGGCCTGAGACTCGAACTTGAGTTCTTCGGGCATGGCTCTACCACTGAGCAACTGGTCTATTGTCCCGTCAGTTGCGATCAGCAAGATTAAGTGTGATGGAAGGGCATTCACCGATCAGGTTACGAGATATGTTCAGCCCTTTTGCATCCTGGGACTAAATCTAGAACCCTAACCGATGGTCCCATGACGACAAATAATACTGCGGAATGTGAGGACTCCAGATAGAGCCCGAAGGTGCGATGGGAGGAGGGTTTCCCGTAAACTGATTGATGAACGCACTGATGCCCAAATGACTGCTTTGTTACCAAGGGAAAAGCATTCACAATGAAATGTGTTTTTGTTAATGCCACACTGCTTACTCTCGTATGGACACTGATACAGAGGGTACTTGTTGCGCTGGAAACTTTCCCACGTCCAGCATCTCCCAGAGTACTAGCGATCCTGGTCTCAGTCCTCCAGACTTAATTCTGTAGCTGCGGGCTTAACCAGAAACTGCTCTGCACGTTTCCTCGATTGGCTACAGTTTAAGTTGATCTTGAGCACACAGCCAGCGCCTGACTGCACCCAGATGAACATACGTAACCCACATCCAGCCACCAACCTCTACCTGACTTTGCGAAGAGTTTGGGTGCAGTATGTGCAATAGGGCTTATGTCCTCTCTCAGTGACCCTACCCAGCCCTGCATGACCCCAGGAACCGATGGACCGTGGAGAATGAGTACAACATAAGTCTGCCCTCCCAAACTATTGACAGAGTTGGAGTCGCTTGCACTAAGACCCACACCTTCGTCATGTGAGTAGAAAATACGATGCACCTTAGGGCATTTTAGATCCTGTTAACACCGTTAAGGGTTTAAAATCCGTGGTTACCAGTAACGGATATCAACTATTTATTACTGGTGACTATGCGGTAATAACGTCAATGGCAAATTTAAACGCCCCATACTTGGCACAGTTATCAAGTCAGATCGGTGAATACCCTTCACACGTGCATTTTAAGGATAAAAGCGGATGCAGAGTGAGCCTCAGCCTCATTATACGGTTGGCCGATGACCGCACCCAGGTAAAAACTAGTTTTTTAGCCTTTTTCTTCTCGTCTTCTCGATCATGCATTCTGACGCATAAAAACACCCCCTTTAAAGCAGAGTGGACGTATTACTTGCCACCTATTTTGGGGCTTCCGACTCTACAAGTGGTAAACATTGAGGATGCTTTTCTAACAGGACCGAGTTCTACTTCAGAAGTTATGGTAGGAACTGTTTCCAGAGTAGAGTGTTTAACCATGAAATTGTCTATATCAGAATTTGAGGCAGTAGCAGGGCAGGCATTTTAAGGTGTTATTTTTGTTTCTTGTATTGAATTGATCCATGAAAAGCTGTTTAATAATAATGAACTCACTTCAGATCGGTTTATTGATGGGTAAACGGGGCCAAATAGGGCAAAATCCGGCGTTTCTTGCTATCCAGGAATTTTCCTACGCTATTAAAAGGTACGCATCAACGCATTTTGTTTTTGTGCGAAGTACTATGGATGAACATTAATATAAGCCGGAAAAATTTGGAATATATTCCTTCGGAGAACGAACATTTTGTTTGGTTTTCACGAAAATCAGGTGGATGCAGGTTTGCGAGATCAAATTGTTTTCGGAAAAATAAGGGCAGATTCAATCTAAAAACTAAATATAGCAAATATGTGATGTTTCGTACCGAAATCCGCTGCAATTAACTTGTGTGAATGTACTTTGTTTTACTACACCGATAATTAGAACCGTAAAGGCGCATATATCCCAGAAGCGATGACACGCCGCCACCATTCGCAATCACGAAGCCTGAAAAGACAATTTCGGTCTGTAGTTGACTATAAATGAATAAGGCAACTTGAAACGGGGCAGAAGACTGACATTTTATTGCAAAAGTTTCGTGTATATTCCACCACTCTCTTAGGGGTTTGAAATCTTGGAACTAGACTGAGAAGTAAGAAAATATATCGGAAAACGCTCCAGTTGAAAGAGAGAATTGAGTTCTTTAATTTTCAGCAGAAATTGAATCCCTAATTTTCAGCGAAATTGAAAAACCGGCCAAATGCTCCCAGTATTTCCTTGACTTCATCTTGAAAAAACGTTAAATTCGCAGACATTCGACAGCGAAACATCTAATTAAACCACTTTTTAAAGAGTAAACTTATTATAAAACGTTTTCTAAACTAATCATAGGCATATATTTTCCCGGCTTTTGCTGTGGGCGTTCATTTTTCTCGGCAGCGCGTTTTCATGTTTGAGTGAGTGTACAAATTTAACCCAGACAGCCATCTGCATTAAAAAGAATGTCCAAAAACGTCACTACTTCGGTAAATGATTTTAAAAATATGTTATTTTGAAGGTTTTACTAAACACATCGAACGGAATCTACATTTATGAGCATTCGACTGAAGGTATTGAAAATTGGAAAGAATTCACCGCATTTTCAAAGACAATCTGAAACTCATCGTATTAGCAAACCCGAAATAATTTTATAGAAATTTAACAATAGAAAATATATGTTTATATACACACAATGGTACGTTTATGATTGAACCTGACGATTCTATTCATTTTTTTTAGTAAGCGACCGGCCTTTGAACATACGAGCTTATGAAATATTATATTCCTGTGACGTATCTATCGGCGCAATTAAGCGAAAATCCGTTTGCCTTGGTCAAACGCATCTTAGACAATGTACAAACGGAAGAAAAACTGCAACTTCTCGTGAAATGGTGTTGAAATATACACTCGCTGCTTGATATCGGTCTTACGTTACGGTGCGCTTAATGTAGAGTAAAATTTACGTGCTAAACTCTGAAAAAGACTATTTTCAAAAGTAATTCTACTTTTGCTGCCTTGTTCACTCGTTTAGATGCATGGACAGGTATCTTATACTTAAAACTTCACTTTACTCAACTAGATCGATTTTTTACCTTTTCGTTATTTGTAAATTTTCTAAAAAAATTAGTATTTCTAGACAATGTAAAATTAATTTGTAAACCACAATAAGCCTTATATTTCCTAACGACCGATTCTTTATTGATTTAAAGTTTTGGTGGACGCAGCATATTCTAATTTCGCGTAACGGACCCTAACTTATGAAATCCATAAGATTTCATGAGTTAGGACAGCTACTGTATGTCCTTCTCCTCCTCCTACTTACTTGCCATTTTCTAATGTATTTTTGATGCTCTTATTCAATCAAATGGAAATGGTCAATGGGAAGTCCTATCCAGATACGCGCAAACCTTAGGCAGGAAAAACGCAGGGCTCTAAACTAGGTCCTACATCAGAGCTTCAGATCAAAATTTAAAACCGTCAAACGTCCTGTAAGGGAAGTAGATAAGTGAACATCACTCCCATGTGACAGTAAATACTTCCGATCAAAGTTGACGGAACACTAATACGCGTTTAAATGACGGAGACTTCAGTTTAGTGACTAGAAAACCCGGCTTCGGTCTCCGGGTGTTTCTAGCCTTGGATTAAGGCCTGGCCAACTGGTAAGGCCAATTAACTCCGAAATAATAATTCAAATCGCCCTTGATCTTATTGGCATTCCTCGTTGATTGCTGATTGGTCGAAGTTGTGCGCTCACTTATGTGGTCTCTAAACAAAACATCCGAGGAGGACTAAAAGGTCTGTGTCCCGTCCTATAATTATTAGCGTTGACAGACGGATGCTATACCGATGCACGTAATTTACGTAATATCGGTATGAGGTCCTTGTTATTCTGAGTTCATTAAACCGTACGTATGATGATGTTATGGGAACAGCAACGGCTTGGAGTCCCGACCTAAGGCGAAAGGAAGATATAACCATGCCCGAGCCAGGCCGACTGCAACATGTGCGCACCAAATAAGGCAGCCAATCAGTGTTCTGCAGCCTCGAGCACGTGTGATGCCTTGGCTCACGCGCGCCGTCCAACCAATGACCCGTCGAACATTCGAGATTTTAAGTTCAGCGATGATGCCCATATAAGCATTTAAGAAACCAAGGTTGGCGAACGTGCGCTTTCGATTATTCCTCATCAGGCCTTTACAATAATATAAGAAAGGGTAGAGTAACAAAATTCTAAACAGCAAAAAGCAGTAAGTATGGGAGAGAGGGTTGAGAGCGCTCAGAGTTCAGGGGTTTTAGCCTAGTCCTATAGGGGCGAGTGAGGGGAGGGGAGGGGGGGGAAGGGGAGCGGGAGGGGTATGGCAATTATCTAGGTTACTGCTTCGTCGCTGCGACGCGACGTGGCAGGAGGTGTGAGCGCAGATGCTGAGTTTGTTTTCGGCCAAAGGAGCCTTAGGGCCACTACAAACGCTTTTTACGAGCACAAAGTTGGGTTTCTCAACCGTATGGTCACTGCCTCTGCTGTCGCAAGTATCCGCTGACGCAGGAACTTGGGGTGTTTCGTCAGCACTTTATAGATTGCTCGGAATGCTTGTTTGAAATCTACCCGGTGACCGCTGTGTCAACCAAATGAGCCACAATTGCGCTCGAGATGGACTTTACCGTGCCTTGATTTAGCCAGGTAGAATGGTGCTCGCGCATCCGCTTGGATAGGTGCCTAGTTGTTCGACCACTATATCCTACTCCACAGGAGCACGTGAAGGCGTAGATGCACATTGAAGAGGTGTGAAAGGGCAGTCTATCCTTGCTTTCAAGGCGAAGAAGTGGAGGGCTTGAGAACACTAGCCTTAACTTAGCGGCTGGGTACGTGCGCACGACAGCAGCGTTTAAGCGACGATGTAGAAGTTCGCTCGCTGGATCCCCTCGAAAAGGCCATGCGATAAATAAGTTCTTCTTCTCAGCCGTTGGCACGTCCGATTTTGGGGGACGTTCCTCCATATACTTATTGATAAAATTCTGGAGATTTTCTCGAGAGATGATTCTCGCGCAAGTAAAGGCCAATCAAAGAACAACGCTCATAACTCCAAGCCGACATGTTCGGCTAGAACGACCGGCGTAGTCTGATGACGTCCACCGTGTGCTGAAATGCATGGTGGTGCACGGACAATGACTTGCGGGTGCAATAATTTTAAATGATAGTAGACGTGAGCTGCAGCTACTGAATTCTCTCTTCCCTCACACGTCTGCGTCCGGTGTCAAAACAGAGTCAAAAAGATAAGAGGAGAGTTTGAGCGCAGGTGGCTGGCGTGGCCAGAGGCGTCCCTGACCGTGCCGTCACGCCTGACTCACATCCCACGGAGTGGGAATGCCATAAATGACGAGAGTGGTTGGTGCGGCGGCAGCCTGTACCTACGCGTGTCATGACCTCCCCCATGTTCGGCATTTGTAATGGAGCTCAACCCGAAGAACGCCTGGCCCTCGTATTAGTTTAGAGCATCTGCTACGCGGCCCTTTTAGACTGGCCATAACTGATACACAAACACACCTATGCATGTTTGCTATGCATCCAGGGCGCTGAATTTGCGTTCATCACTGCTATTTATATGCAGCTGAGGATGACTATGCGGTAGGACCCAACGAAGTGAAGTCCCTGAAAGCTTCGAGAAGGCATTTTGATGTTCGCTGCGTCAGAGACGAATCGAACAAGAAATCAAATAAGAGGAGACTAAAAGCTGTTGAAGATTTTGAGTCAGGGACGACCAACTACGATAGAGGATGCAATGACTCTGCTGCCATATGCTACCGTAGTTGCCGGCGTGGCACTTGCTCACGTCACCGTCAATCCGTCCAACATCCCCTGTCAAGTGAATGCTTTTTCCACTCGTGGCCTGGCAATCCTCCGAGCTCACTCGATGTTGTATCCTATGCTGATTGGTTGCAGGCTGACAAAGCGCAGGCCTATGCATGCACCTCGTGCCAGGCCTAACAAAATCAACGATTGGCAATACAATCAATAAAATAACTTATGTCACTTCCTTTTGGGCGGTTTAAACGCTTCCATGTGGTAGCCAAGGTGATTCCGATGATTCTGCCCTCTTCAAATTTTGCTTTGGGAGACCTCTCATTGTCGACCAGTGCACTTCGTTAAAGCAACCACTAGGCTGGAATCGTAGTTAGGACCATGCTTAGAAGGAGTCAATATAGTGCGAACCTACCACAACAATATTTCCGAAACTGACAACAAACTGAAAGTAAAAAAATGAAGCGGAGAGAACTAGACATCCCTTGAATAATACCTTCAGGAACACGTGTTGCTCCAAAATAAAACATTTATCTCACCATCTTATCCGTCTGATCTATCCACGGACCCAACGTAAGTTGGCGTGCCCCCAAAAAGGTATTTCTTGGAAGTAACTACAGTTCCGAAAAGTAACTTCGATTCTCCAAACTGTTATATGCTCCGATCGCAAAAAAATCGATATACGAAAGGCCACAGGTGATTGGAGGGCCTAAAAAGCAATAAGAACCTTTCGGATACTTTCCGATATCATCCTTTAAATGCTTTTACAATAGCCTTCTTTAGCAAATAATAACCTTGCACATGAACGGTTTACCCACCTAACAGAGGCAACTTTAACAATGCCTTTAGAGAAACCAAGGGCTGCTAGCAAACTGAAAATACGAGACTGACATGAACAACTAAAATACCGGAATTTCTTGAAATTCTGAAATTGTACTCGATAAATAGGTATCCTTAAAAGCGAGCTTTTTTCAACTTAATATATATATATATATATATATATATATATATATATATATATATATATATATATATATATTAATTGAAAAATACGCATCCCAAGAAATATATTAAGAAGCAAAAGACGTTCTTTGGGAAACAATAGGTACCAGCGTCGAAAATTTACAGAATAAAGTTACCTATTGTTTCCCAAAGAACGTCTTTGCTTCTTTTTATATATATATATATATATATATATATATATATATATATATATATATATATATATATATATATATATATATATTAATATGATCAGATAGCCTCAGGATACTCGCAGCCATAGATGGGCTTAATTAATCAAGCGATTTCGCAACTAAAAGGGGCTGTACTAAAGTGTGCAATTCTGGCTATTTGTCACTTTCGCCCAATTACGTCGAAACCGCCGGCTAGGGGAAGTTGAGCACTTAACCCGGATTCAGACGGGTCAGTCTCGTTATACTTGAAGCAATTTCGCATTCTATCTGTCGGATATTGACGCGCGAGGGTTATTTGTAAATCTAGCACGATTGCTCGCAAAGTTTTATTCGATAAATGCTATCGGAACAGAGAAAGGATGCTACGGAGGTCTGAACAGGAGATCCAAGAAAAGACGGAATATCCCTATCTTGCAATTAGACCAGATCCATGGACACAATTAGCACGGAACATGAGACAACCGCCTTGGCCATTGCCGCTTGAACCAAAAACGCCCGGATGAGGTGGGTGGGCAGATATCCCGTTCAGGTCTCCTTAGGTCGTGGCGAACTTGCCTGAATGAAGACCTCGAGACGAAGGACGAGCTTGGTTAGGAAACACCAAACACGTTCTTACCCAAATCGGACGATCTGACGGTGGTGGTATTCCAATGGGGCAAGTAAGAGCTTCCGCAATTTAATTTTAACATCTTAGTAACCAGGCCTTATCCTCAATTATCCTCCTAATGGCTGAATTACTCAGAGTTCCTATTAGACGCGGAGCATCAGAATTTAATTTCACGTAACCTCGCTCCCTTCTGCGAATGACGCCGTGCACTGCCTGCCCCCCTCTCCCAACAGAGTTGGCAGTTAGCCGGTGACTTTCGCGTGAATAAGTTTATAGCGGGTGGACTTGCGCAGCACCTATCACACTCCATCCTTCCTCACCTACCTTGCCCCGGTAGCAGGAGATGGGCTCGCGCAGACTCCGCACAGCTGCATGAACGAGTTCCTTGAAGCTGTCTGCCTCTCATTCATATCAGCCGAATCTAAAGTACGGCTCGTTGGTAGGGGGTGGCGTGGGTGGGAGGGTGCGAGGCATGTGTGCACTAGGTGAATCACCGTACTTCTGACCCAGATGACTAACTATCAAAGGCATGTACATGGCCGGCAAAACCAAGAGAGACCAGAATGGCCATTTCTGGTTAGAGTGTTGGACTTCTGATAAAGAAGTCGCGGGTTCGAGCCTCAGGTGGGACACCACCTCAGCTTGGCTATGACTAGCTGATGACGACTAATGAGCCAGAAAGGGCCACACAAATCTCCTCGGTCTTTGTCGGTAATGTTCATCTGCCAAGTATTCTAGCCACCATGTGGCTACTGGCGGGGCTCGACAATAAGCACCAACGCAGAACGGGCCAAGTGAGTTCCCTTAGCGATCAGTGTGAGTTTATAAACGAATACCGCATTTCTGCTACAGATGACTAGCTTTCAACGGGATGACTGAAGAGCAAGATTGTTCAGGATAAAGGCAATTATAGCATCTCTCATAAATATGTAGTCGTTAGGCTCAGGAGTAAAGCGACAGTGTCTGCAACTAATCCTACCCCAACCTCAGGTCAGATCAACTCAGAGCCTGAAGGCAGATTCGACATCAGAGATCCGATTTGAAAGGTCACTTCCATCCACCGTCCTACTAAGACCTCAGTGAATAGTCTTCGTCCTAATACCTGTGTAATTTAGGAATTCTGTTGTCTTTTAAGCAGTACGCTCTAATTTCCTGTCATCTTTCGCCCAATTATCTCCCTGTTGACTATAGGCACGAAAAGCTATCTCGGTTAACGTGGAAAACCTACATGGGGTTGAGACATGGTTAGCATGCAACAGAATCCCAAGATGTTCCAACGGGACGGTGGTATTCGACAGCGCATCTTTCAGGACGCGCGAAACAAATCACATCCGTTCAAAAAGACTACTAGGATAGTATGCACTTTTCTGCTGATTTTTGATACCCTTATAAATCCAAACATACTTCCTTTAAAACACGCAAAGATAATTTTTTTATTAAATCTATTTTACGAAAAAATACACTAGCTTCAAATGCTGGACTCGATGGAAGAGTATCCTCCAGTTTTTAAATAAATGTGTTGATCCCCAAGTAACTGTGAGACCGACCAGTCGTTTTTGAAATACAAGATGTGCACCTCGCAGTTAAGAGAAATATTATCTCCCTTTCCGAGTGTAAAAGGATACTATATAGTGCTCAATGATTTTGCCATCGATATATACCAAGTTGCGTGCATCATAAGCAGCATTAAAAAGGACAGATACGATTTCGTCAGAGAAACCCTTTTCACATTCTTAAAAATCAATACTAAAAACAGTATTAAACCGAAAGCTGCCTTTTAAATTAAAATACTTGACTAAGACATAAGTAATCGTTAAATAAGAATAATAAAAGATACTGTTGTGTATACTTTCTATAAACTATGTTTGGTGTTTAGAAAGGCGTCGAGGTGAATAACGAAAACATACTGGAAAGACACGAAAATGTTTACCACTCCTGAATTTAATGCAATACAACTCGCAATGATCTACATTGACTCACGAGGAAATATCCCGAAGAGCGACATTGTCAAGGACGAAGGAACAGGAGGTGTTGTCAATTATGGCATCTGTCATCAAAATGCCGTTGAATGGTTCGACCAGAAGTGGTGACGTCTGCAGTGCAGGATACACCGGGAAGTCCAGCAGGCTCCGTTGGCCATAGTCGAAGTTGAGGTGTTGGACTACACTGGCAGTCAGACCGGCACCCGTCCCACCACCAAATGAATGGGAGATTAGGAATCCTTCAAGGGAGGAGCAGGGTTCAGCCAGTTTTCGAATACCCTCCGAGAGGCGCTCCTTCAGCTTGGGAGAGAGGGTGAGGTAGCTGCGGGCGTAGTTGCCTCCGCTACCTTCTCGACCACAAATCAGCTGTGAGGCCGGAATTTTACCTCGGCTGGCAACTGCCTCTAAATGTAGCAGAAAATTGAGCAGACATTTGAGTCACGAAGTGCTCTCAAGTGTTCCGGCTATTCGACTAAAGCGACAGTAAATTGCTCACGATGACAGTTCGACCGGTGATTCCGATAAGGTTCATAGTTTGCCTCACGGCAGGCCAGAGGCCGGTGCGCGTGGCATAGAGTATGACAGTTCGACCATCATAGTCCGACGATTTCCACCGTATGCTCCCCAGAAGGGTGGTAAAGGGACGGTGACATGCGTGTGAATTAGTTTTAGGTGATAGTAGCCTTGCGCTGCAGCTACCGCACTCTCTCCTCCTCCCCCACCTGAGCCCGGTGTCAAGACAGAGTCAAGAAGACCGGAGGCGGTAGAGGACTCTGGTGGCTGGCGCGGCCGCGTACCCTAAGCCCTAGCCAACCCTAGGCGTGCCACCACACCCCCCATGTTCGGCATCTGTTATGGGAGCGCATCCCGAATAACGCCTGCCGTGCCCTTATGTGGCCCCCGTGTTGGTCAAACGAATCTACCACGTGGCCCGTTTAGGAGGGCACTGCACGGAGTATAATGATAGTAGATTTGCGCTGCATCTACCGCTCCCCTCCTCCCCCATCCTCCCCCTCCTCATCCTCCTCCTCCCCTCCCCTCCTCATCTTCCACCTGGACCCGGTGCCAGGACGGAATCAAGAAGACCGGAGGTAGGAGAGAACGAAGTTAGCTGACACAGCGCAAATCCGCACCTAAAAAGTTCCATCACGCTCCCTCTTCCACAGCAAACACCAGAACAGGAATTTAACATAGCACCAAGATACTTAGGGTAGTGGCAGAGATCCCAACTCTAACGGCGTATGACTGTGTGCAAATACACCCCATCCTCATAGAGGTCATAGGAAAAGCAAGAAAAATACTTTTAAGTCGCGAGAGACAAAGTTTCTCCAAACACATCTTATAAGGTAGCTATTTCGTTATTCAACTCTAAAATTTTGAATGCGGTGAATGATGGAATACATTTAAGTGACAGGAAAAACCAAAGTTTTTTTCAAAGACTTTGTACTAACGTGTAATTTTAAAATGCATGCGATTGGGAAAGTTTTTTTTGCCGTACAATCTGGTAGGGAGAGTTTCAAGTTTCTTTTAAGAAACCTTTGGTTTTTGAGCAAACACATTTCTGACATTGTTCTGGTCTTTCAACCTTTTCTTTCGCCACATCAACGAAGGTGAAGGATTGATTTTGCAAACGGAGGTGCGGGGTGGTGGTGGCACACGCGTAAAAAAAATTCCAGCTTTCTTCAACCGGCCAACTTGCGCACAGTGGGTAACGGTGGAAATAAGGTGGCAACCTCAAAAATAAACTCAGGAAATAACGCTTAAAACCTCCATCCTGGTAAAGACAATTGCAGGAAGCATTTTTAATTTTCTGAGCGGTGAAAGCACTAAGAGAACAAGTGACAGTTATGGAGGGTCATTAACCAATCAACGACCAGTTCTTCAGATCGATACATCGATTAACCGAGTGTTCATCTGAGGCCCGGGTCTTGCTTCCGGCGTGGGCTACGAAGTTTAACTTGGGACCGGCTTCGCAGGTGCGGTAACAACTTGCGCTAATTCATCACCCCATTGCACAGCCAGCAAATGCTCGTGTGTGCGTGATCCGAGCAGGCTTTCAGTCTGACCTGGGTAGCTAAAAGGACAGGTCGGGTGGGGGCGGGATACGATACACTGCACAAGACGGCTTCCTAGGATTTAATCGGTCCTTAGTTTTCGAAATGCTTGCGAGAACAGTTCCATCAGAACAAGCCACCGGTAGTGTCATCACATGTTAAAGTCCGCGCTTTTAAACTGTGCCTTTCCTACTATATCCGAAGTAGGAAATATTGTAGCGTATCAATGGAAGTAAATCTCCATCATCTTATTTTATAAGATAAGGACGCAGCAATGAGAACTTCTCGTGCTAAAATTCCGTAGGATCTGTGTTAGGGTTCTGGTTAGGGTTCGAGATATAGTTACGGTTAGGACACTGGACCAGGTAAGCTTCAAGCTGTATTATGATTATGATTATTATTATGATTATTATGATTATGATTATTATTTTTATTATTATTATTAGGTCTTAGCTATGCTATTTTTACTATATGCGTTAATAAATTTTAATTTTCCTGCGACTTTATGGCGTAAACTGTCGCTAAGTCAATTATGATTGCACCCAAAATATCAGAGATGCAGTGTCGATTTCGTAATGTGGGAGATCTAACGTAAGTCCAAATGGGGCTACCACTATGAAGAATTTTTGCAGAATAACAGTCATCTTTTATAGTGTTTTACTTGTATAGATTAGCATAAATACCGTGTATCTGTAGCTCCTTCAGTTTTCACAGACCCGACTTTGGCCTCAAAGCGGGTTGGATCACGGGGGCGGCTGTTCCCCACCTAGACACTATTTGTCTCTCAAGGCAGATACACTAAACAGATTGAGCTCACCAATAGTCTGTGAACAGAGATCCACGAAGAGGGCTCTCGGTACGTACGTGCCGGTAGACGTCTCGTTGAAAAACCGCCTGCTGATTGACATCTCTCCGTCAACGCGTTGACCCGCCTCGTTGAAGTCCCTCCTCTTTGGAGAAGATATCCCAGAACTGCGAGCCCACTTGGACACCGGCCCCTCCAATGTGCAAAAATATGCTCTCCTACCAATACGAATAATAACATAGAAAATAGAAAGAGAATGAGAGAAGAAGAACCAGAAAAACAAACCTTTATGGTGCGTACGCCTCGGTTTGTTTGCATACAACCAGTCCATCTGATAGTTTCAACGAAAATGTCGAGTGCTGTCAACTCACACGACTGAAAATCGAAATTCCTCGACTTTCCTAGTTTTTCGAAAATTCAACTTATGGTTCTAGCCATATGGACAGCTGCGACATCTTGCTATCAGTCACTACAGACGGGAACATGCTTTCCAGCATTGCTCAATATGGGTCGCTGGATATATTACCTAAATAAGAAGAAGAGACGATCACTGGAACATGGTGTTTTTATGGTCTGGCGTTGCGGATTCTCTCTCGATGTTATGCTGCACTAATGCTTGAGTTTGATGGAGTGAAATTATGCTGATGGATGGAGTTGAGTATCGGCGTTTTGCAAAATCTAGAAATCTGCTCATCTACAGAACTGTTTCCTTTACAGGGACGTCGTTTCTCATGGCATGGAAGTAATTTTGGCGTAATCTCTGTGCTATACTAGCGGAGGGATGATTTAGCGAAATCAAATAAACTGTCTTTTACACAGTTCTCCGTAGTGAGTTTTTCTGTGGCACAGGGTTTGAGATTTAATATTAAAAATGAAGGTAAACGTTTTAAAAATGTAATGTCCGAAAGAGTAGTCATTTCCAAAATAGCAAACTACAAAATCTGTCAATCTATATTATGAGCAACCAGTTGGTGCATGGCAGATATAAGGGGGGAAAAGTGGGAGCTGAGGGGCCCACCCAACACTGTTCCTCGTTGGCTTCCCATCCCACCGAAATCCCCCTTGCTTTTGGAACAGATTTAAAGTAGAAAGACTGTGGCTCAACTCTCTCAAACGTTTTGACCTATGATCCGTCTGCGGCTCATGCAGTTTCTAAAGCCACCCCGGCCGTCATTGCATGGAGGAACGCCAAATGGCTGCGCGAGGAGTTCTCTTTAGTGTGGTGTGGGGTCTTCTAGACTCTGTTTTGACACCGGGCCCAGGTGGGGGGGGGGAAGTGGAACAGAGAGTGAGGTAGATGCAGTGCAAGTCTACTATAGGATAAGTCAATCCTCACAGCCAGCTCAGCGTGTGTTTGTGTGGAGTGGCAGACGGGCAGACCTGGGAGTCAGACTGCCTCTAGGGCACTTCTTCTCGGTGGGATAAGAGCTGGTGTGATGGCACGCTTACGGACGGGTTCTCACCACGCCGGCCACTTGCGCCCTCTTCCGCCTCCGGCTCTATTGACTTGGTCATGGCACCAGGTTCAGGAGGGGAAGGGGATTTTGATGGCTGCGGTGCTAGTCTACTCTCACTTTAATCTCATTCACGCGTTAGTCACCGTCTCGGCACCACCACGCTGTGTGGGCAAACAATGGATCTCGTCCAGATCGACGGTTGAACTGTAAGGTGTGGTAATGATGGTGACGCCCCTCATAAAACATCCAAACCGATGGTTTTAATCAGATTAGTTTGAGACCCAGAAGATCATTTTTTTGAGGAGGAATTCGAGCTACACTTGAGAATAGAACCCCCACCTTCGATAATATTCGTGTCGGTGCGAAGGGCAAATATTATCGTGCTATACCCCTAACCCTAATAGTACCCTTAACCCAAGCCTTAACCCCAAACCTTGTCCTAACCCTAATCATGACCTAAATCCTTCGCATACCCCTTAACTCAAACCTTAACTAAAACCGTCCCTTAACTCTAATCCTAACGCTAACCTTAACACCAACCCGTATCTCCTTGGAAAGTAGCGCAGGATACACAGAAGAGAAGGTTCTTCTCCGGCTATCTACTCAGAATATGTTTAAAATCTGCGTTTTAGCTAAATCCCAACTTTTCAGTAGCGCACATCAAGGTCGTTTGTTTGTGAGTTTTTCTGTAAAGGATTATTAATAAAAATGAAAGAAGTTTACACTAAGTTCCTTTTGGAATCAGAAAATTGGTGCTGCGTCGACGTAAAGAAGGTGAGGCCAGATACGAGAAATTGCATTGATTTCAAGAAATGAGAGGTGGAAACGGCTAGAAAAATTCTGATTCGAGGCGACAATTAAGATCGGAGATTTTATTGATAGCGTGAAGGACGCATTCGGTTGAAACGGAATTCACCGGTGGGCAATCAACATCTCAAAATTGCAGGATAATACTCCTGTTCATCGCTCGTATGGGGTATGATTCCATTAATGTTTATGACTAACAAACAATTTTTTGTATGGAAACCAACTCCTCCGGCGGCGAGCTGCGAAACATTTTAATCCTGCTCTAGCGTTAATCCGATTGGACCTCTCTTTGCGCCGATCAAGAGAGCTTTGGCCACGGTTGCCATATGGGCGGCGGGGGAGGGTGGAAGAACGGATGTCACGCTTACGTAGCGTCCTCAAAGCGGTATAAAATAAAACACGTTGTCAGTATCAGATCACGCCGACTGCCTTGAGCCAATCCACTAATCAGAGTTACATGGATCGGGGTTGGGCCATACAAAGCTACGCTCAGCTTTACTGACATGGGTTTATCTAAGCCCACAATTCAACTGGGTGCGGTAAATGCAGCGTAAGTCTAATATCCTTTATAATCTAATCCATGCACACTCACCGTCCCTGCACCACCCTGCCTTGAAGCACACGGTGGAAATCGACGATCGAACTGCCCAGGACCCAAATGCTAGAGCATTTAACTCGATACTACTCGATGACAATGGAGGCTCAGTTACAGCAAAACCTAAGTTTGTGTAGGGCTGGTTGATGATGGCTAATAAGTCAGAAATGTCCACCCCGCCCCCTGTCTATATTGGTTATCGCCTTCTGCAAATCGATAGGCATATTCAAAACACACAATTTGGCGAGCGTACGGCTGCTTTCCGATAAATTCTCTTCAAGCCGGTACATCTATTTTGCTATCATAATGAGTAAACGATGTGGGTAAGTATGAAAATATCGTGGTTGCTAAGGTCGGGGGGAGGGAGTAGGAAACAGGATTGCAGTCTTTTGATCAACGTTAGGGGGATTAGTATAAATGGTGTCTCCTTCCGTCTCCCCCTGCAGCAACAGCGCTGTCTTCTACCTGTCCATTTACATTGCCATAAAAATGTGACTTTTTGACGATCTTATTTTCGTTTCTACGCCTCTGTCGGATCCGGAGGTGCGGTGCGCCTACGCGCGTGTCCGCTCTCCGGAGGCCAGCCCCCGAAGTAAAACTGATCACCCATCCAGCTGGCCCACTCCCTAGCGCAGAGAGCCGTAATTATTCAGCCTGCACTCACCCCTCGTCTAGAAACCTACCATGAATCTGTGAAAACCCCTCCCCCAGGCCGCTGGTGTGTATGTTCTCTCATACCAACTGGTCTAATGTGACAATCTCACTTTCCCTCTTCTTTTCATTTCGTCCACGGTGGATGTTTGAAATTGAGCCACCATTGTTTCTGCTCTCCATTCGCATTTAAATTGCCTTACACGTACATCGGTTGGCCTAGTACGGTCATTATGCACAGATTTTTAACCCTCTTTGTTTATTCGGACAACGATAATGAGGTCCTTAGCGCACAAGGCTGACACCGTTTTGAAGGACATCTAACTTGGCCTACATTTTGCGGTTCATTCAAGGACGATTCTTCCTGATGTCGATAGTGGCAGTCTTTGGCCATTCATTTGTGATCTTTTGGTGTTATGTTGTTTGTGTGCCCAATTTTATTCACAGTGAATGAAAAAAGTTTTGCTGAAAATTTTGGAAATATACTTTCAAAATAAAGCGACGGACTGGTGTCACCAGCTCTGAAATTTACACTTACAGCACACAATTGTTTCTGGAGAACCTCTCAATCTTTTTCATATTTTGTCATATAGACATAAAGAACATTAGCGGCGATGACAAGGGAAAGTAGAACGGCCATTTCTGCCTTAATAGCCGTCACCAGCCAGCTACACCCACCCGAAGTACTGCACCACCTGAGACTCGAACCCATGACCTGGTAGTTAAAAGACCAAAGCTCTAAACATTGAGCCACGGGCTCGTTGTCTTGTCAGTTTCAATCTGGAATAGTAAACTTGGTGGATGAGCGCTCACCAATCGGCAACAGAATTCTTTTGGCCAGTTGTGCCTTTGGGGTCACTATCGACCTCAAGTGTGGGCAGAGCTAGCTAATGACAGTAAATAAGTCAGGAATGGTCATTAGATACTCCCTTGTCATTGTTTTTATAGATATATATGTAGCACAATAAATCAAAATTTCTTCATAACTGACTGCCTGTAAGAAGGATACGAACATTCGTCGGTGAATTTTCCTAAAGTCTGTGCATTACTTTTGAGGAAATTAAAAAGCTCGCCATATACAGGTGTCTTCCTGTTCAGAGGAAGAGACTTGGTAGTGTTCATATAGCATTCTTAGGAACATTGATCATGTTGCATATTTTAGAAGCAGAATTAAAATGCATGCCAACATAAGATAACAAGATTAATCCACCTAACGCTCCATGAATTATCAGACTCGTAAATGCTTATATTAGAAAACTCAACAAACCTTTCCGGTAGGTCCAAAGGATGAATTGGGGGTAATTGATTTCTAAATGAGTGCAAGGACGAGATTTTTATATCTTTTCTATTAAAAACGACTTATAATCAATAACCCGTTAACTGAAACTGACCGCTAAGAAAATTCTAGGTTTCTAAATGTACAGCTGAGAATGACGTTTTCAGATTCACCTCGACCTTTCTTGTTCTAAAGTTTGCTCTATTCAGGGTCTGGGGCAGCAGAGCTTGTAACACGGTGGTCACTTACAGGGCAATGCCTCAGTTGTTGGATTATAAACCGGACATCCAATTTTACCTTGGAGCCCTTATCACGTCCATCTGGCAACCAGCAGCTAGTAAAAGCGACTTACTATTGACGAGATCAAGGAACACTGCAATAATCGTTTCTGGTCTGTCGTCCATCATCAGTTAGCTATGGTTGAAGTTAAAGACAGGGGAACCTATTTTACAACGCGAGTAAGCTAGAAATGACCTCTTCCAATCTGCACCGATGAGTCGGTAACTTGGGTATCGATTATTTATAATCTCCAGTAAAGTTAACGCCATCCGGAAAAAGCAGATGCTGGATCAGAGTAAAATCACGAGGCCTTCGACTGCAGTGAGGTGTTGGAGATCCGCGACGCTCACCATATACTCTTAAAAAGGTTTGAATACGTGAAAATGCCGCATTCTAGCTCATCAATGAGATGAAAACACAGTCTCCGAATTTTCAATGCCTCGGATGCACACAAGATTGCAGTATCAACAGTATTTCTACCATTGCGCTTTTAAACATATAAGGACATCTTTGACACTTGGCTCACCACTAGTCCCAAGGCCATCTATAAAGGCTCTTTTAGGAAGGAGACTTGACATCTGGACGTAGATTGTTAGTCCTTTTCCTACAGCTTCCATGGCCCCGGAATAATTCGTAGATATATCCCGATATCGCCTCTTTTTGCACGAGTACGTCGATCAATTTTTAAAATCCCGACAGAATCAAATTAATGTACCTCTGATCTGCTTGTTTACTCATATCAGAACACAGTTCAGACACATTACGCGGTCAAAGGCCCACAGTGCACTTTCGTTTGTAGTTTCTGCGCAAAGTACCGAGAGAAAGCACCAGTATTTCTCGACCAAATGACAGTAACAGGGGTGACAGAGTAGATGAAAACCTACCATTTAGAGTTTTGATGTCAGGCGCTAGCCGCGTCTGTCCCGCATTTATACCCTGATGAGAGCGTAAGCAGGACAAGTACACACAGGTCAAGGTGACTAATTTTTGTTCTGCACTGGCAGAATAGCCCTCTCGTGTGATCCAAAATTCAAACATGTGACACATGAGTGGGATGGTTAGTTGGGCTCTTTATTTGTATTTTTCTTCTCCTTCTTATTCTTTTTTGACACAAAAAGAACATGGGTTTGTTACAGACGTTTGTAGTTTAGGCAGATAACTATTGCCAGCAGAGACAAGGGCGACTGAAATGGCCATTTCTGGTTTATTAGTAGTCGTCAGCCCGTCATACCTAACTTCGAATTGGTGTACCACCCGAGGAGCGAACACGGCCAAATGTTGATCATAAGTCCAACACTATAAGCCAGAAATGGCCATTCCAGTGTCCCTTGTCATTTTCGGTAGTATTAATCTGCTTATTTTACTACCAGCTATTGTGCGGCTGCTGGTGGAGCTAAAGAGTGACCCTCAAGGCAGAACGGGACGAGTGAGTTACGTTAAAGATAGGTAAGCTTTAATCAACGAACGCAGTCGGTATTCCTGAGCTAAACCGGGAAGACAACGAGGCCGTGGCTAAATGGTTTGAACGATCAACGGGTTGCGAGTTCGATCCTCGGATGGTGCATCACTTAGGGTTGGGTATGACTGGCTGACGGCGGCTAATAAGCCAATAATGAGTATTTCCAGTCTCCTTGTTTTTGCCGCCAATATTCATCTTCCTAGAACACGATGTATACCTGGGCTTTGATCTACACAAAACAGTACCAGGCATTTGTTTGAACAGTGGTTTATGTAAAAGACGGTTCCTGGCTATATATTTTCCTTAAAAACTTTATGTTCTCAGAAAGGAGGGTAGAACCGTGCTTACATCCAACAAATTATTCATCATGAAGGATGCGTTTGAATGCTTGCGATAACGAAAACCATCACGCTTTGATGCTGACGCGAAAGCATGTTGTCCTTCCAGTTTCCAATTTGACGAGCCTATTAAGACAATCTATTCAACGGGCGAATTTCCTCACGTATATTGTTCCAAAGACCCAACTGCAGATTTATCAGGATGTAAATGACGCAAATTATAGCGACAGAAGAGTGTGGACTTTTCTGCCAACCTCTGATTTCATGACGGAGGGTTTCTTCTCAAGTCCTAACAAAAATGCGATTTTCGGAAAGTACCTTTGAAGAATCACACCTGATGTCCGAAGCTAATTTTTTAATCTTTGTGTCGTTTTTGTGCCTCGAGTGGTGCACCACCTGAGGTTGGGTATGACTGGCTGATAACGGCTAATAAGCCGGAAATGGCCATTTTAGTCTCCCTGGTCTTTGTCAGAAATGTTCTCTGTCTGCGATACTAGCCGCTGTGTTGCTGCTGATGGGACCCGAGCTTGAGCCCCAAGGTAGAACTTGACGAGCGCTCTCCGTTTGCAGTCGCTGAGCGTTCATCCGCCAATGACCGTAATCTATTTACAAACCATGATATTCCAACTAGAATAAATATTTATTACGAGCTTTGTTATGCCGAAAAGAGTTGGGGGATGATATACCCTGCAATCTACCTTCAGTAACTTTAAACCCGACAAGTTTGCTCTATGCTACAGAAAAGAAGCAGAGGGATAGACGTCTGTGTTATCGTAATTTGACAGGTATTTTCATCAGAAGAAAAGATATGATAGGTCAATAGACACGAAGACAAGAAGTTTAGCCATTCTCATGACAATTTTGCACCTAGTATTCTTCTCCCTCCTCTTCACCTTCACCCTCCACGCTGTCTACGCCAACCTCTTCATAATCCTTCTCCAAGGCAGCCAGATCCTCACGGGCCTCTGCGAATTCACCCTCTTCCATGCCCTCACCAACGTACCAATGTACAAAGGCGCGCTTTGCATACATCAGATCAAACTTGTGATCCAGACGCGCCCAGGCCTCGGCGATGGCCGTCGTATTGCTCAGCATGCAGACAGCACGCTGTACCTTGGCCAGATCGCCGCCCGGCACTACGGTTGGCGGCTGGTAGTTGATGCCGACCTTGAAACCGGTGGGACACCAGTCGACAAACTGAATGGTGCGTTTAGTTTTGATGGTAGCAATGGCTGCATTCACGTCCTTGGGAACCACATCACCACGGTAGAGCATGCAGCAGGCCATATACTTGCCGTGACGGGGGTCACACTTGACCATCTGATTTGCTGGTTCGAAACACGCGTTGGTGATCTCGGCAACGGTCAGTTGCTCGTGGTAGGCCTTCTCTGCGGAAATGACGGGGAGCGTAGGTGGCCAGAGGGAAATGGATGCGTGGGTAAGGCACCAGGTTGGTTTGGAATTCTGTCAGGTCAACATTCAGGGCGCCATCGAAACGCAGGGATGCTGTGATTGAACTGACAATCTGACCAATAAGACGATTAAGGTTGGTGTAGGTTGGGCGTTCAATATCCAAGTTGCGCCTGTTGGCACAAAGAGAGGAAGAGAGAGGGAGAGAGCCGGGGTTATGAGTTGACAGGTCTAACAGGTTTTTGCCGAGTAAAAGCGCATTAATTGAAAATTGATAAGCCTAAGAATAGAAATTTACTTGTCTGGCGGTTTACTCAATCAAGAATTCTATGGTACGGTGTTGGTGCAGAGTGTATAATACTGCGCGATAACCGAAAATGGAAGGCTACACACCTGCAAATATCATAGATCGCTTCGTTATCGACCATGAAGGCGCAGTCAGAGTGCTCTAGGGTAGTATGCGTGGTCAGAATGGAGTTGTATGGCTCGACCACGGCGGTGGAGATTTGTGGGGCCGGGTAGACGGCAAATTCGAGCTTGGACTTCTTGCCGTAGTCAACGCTGAGACGTTCCATCAGGAGGGAGGTGAAACCAGAGCCGGTACCGCCTCCGAAAGAATGGAAGAGCAGGAAGCCTTGGAGACCGGTGCACTGATCGGCGAGCTTACGAACCCGATCCAGCACCAAATCAACAATCTCCTTTCCTATGGTGTAGTGACCACGGGCATAATTGTTAGCAGCGTCCTCCTTGCCGGTAATGAGCTGCTCTGGATGAAAGAGCTGGCGGTAAGTGCCGGTCCGTACCTCATCTGAAAGGAACGAGTAGGATCGCAATCAGTTCAAAAGCTTACTAAAACTGGCATAGGTCGATGAAGGAAGCTGAGCACAAACGCGTATTTAGTATAAAGGACGTCTAGGTAGAGGCAGACCCCAATTTACCCTAATCGATCAAGCCAGATGCACTTTTGGCAGGCTATCGGGTTGGATCCATACGTTTTAATCTGCCTTGGTCTCTGAAAACACCACATTGTCATTTAGATTAAAAAAGGATCGATCGTATCATTTACGTGAATACTTTATTTCCAAGTAGAATTATCTTAAGTTTGGGTTTTTACTTGAATCCGTACGCAAATGCTCTAGGTAGCGGACAGCATTCGCATGTCCCTGCTATCGAGCGAAAAAACCTTGAGCTTCTGACTTATCAAAGCTAACTGCGACAATGTGATTACCTTCTTGATGACAAAAGTCTGCAAGTAGCATGAAGCGGGGTACCATTATTACTACCCTCAATGGAGAAGGCTACCAAACCTTTGGTTTCCTTGTCATATTTGTTTCCGCATTTATACTAAAAAGATACGCGCAGGTGTTACAGTAAATTAAAATATAGGGCAGGATTGAAAATACAACTATCTTAAGTATTTGAAATGGATCGAAAACGCACCGACCACGGTTGGTTCCAAATCAATGAAAACAGCTCTAGGTACGTGCTTTCCGGCCCCAGTTTCACTGAAGAAGGTGTTGAAGGAGTCATCACCGCCCCCGATCGTTTTGTCACTGGGCATCTGACCATCCGGCTGGATTCCATGTTCCAAACAGTAGAGCTCCCAGCACGCATTTCCGATCTGGACGCCGGCCTGACCCACATGGACTGAGATGCATTCACGCTAAAACAAATTGAAGCACATACGGCAGTCATTTCCGTCATCTGCAGAGGCACTTAGCGCGGGGACACACGTGGGTGAGGACTTACCATTGTCTAGAGAACAGCACAAGTTGTCACGGACAGGGTGCGAGTCGAGCAAAGACTGCAGATGGTGCCTTGGCACCAAATTTATGGTCCGGTCTTGATGTCATCCAGTTGCCAGGACGACCGTCGCCATGATACCTTGCGAACAAACCGGTGCTCCGAGTTTCATCGAGTTCTTTTTGTTTAGCAAGCCGAACATTACGCGTTACTATGGTGATCGCGAACGCGTTCTGGCAACTACGGTTGTGTGCGTGTGCAAAATGCGGGCGAGGGAGCAAAGGGCATCGGGCGTGAAGGAGAAGGGGTCTGCATCGAGCAACTTCGACGTAAACACGCATGTACAAACAGGCAGATGAATATTGCCAGCAAAGGCAAGAGAGACTGGAATGGCCATTTCTGGCTTATTAGCCATCGTCAGCCAGTCATACCCGACTCAAGGTGATGCACCACCCGAGGAGCGAACCCGCGACCCGTTGATCAGGAGTCCACCGTTCTAAACGTTGAGCCATGGGCTCATTGTCTGGCCGGTTTAGATCGGGAATATTGACTTGCGTTCGTGGATAAACGCTCACCGATCGCCAGTGGAAACCACTCGTTCCATTCTCCCTTGGGACTCACTCTCGAGCCCCGCCAGCAGCCACACAGAGGCCAAGTTGACACTGCCTGGGCTGGGCGCCAAAAAATTCTTTTCTCGGCTTTAGGTTGGTCAGGGCAATCGCGTGGGTATCGATTAAAATTAAGGGCTGGTCCCTTTCAAGTGCCAGTGCGCAGGCAAGGAGTCGTGTTAGCAGACAGTCATACTGTATTCGTCAATATGAATTCCTAGGTAGCGAGCTGTGGGGCCAAAGTAAACGCAGGGTACACGGTAAATAACATTATTATGTTGCTCTTCAGACATGAAGTCCTTTAGTCGTATAATATCAAACGAAGGGAGGACACTAGCTTATGGACGATGCAGAAATCCAAACCGATTTGATGGGGGAGGTAAGGGACGATCCCGTCGTTGGCACCTTGCATAGAAGTAAGGTGGAAAATCTTTCCTAGCACCATGTTTTTCTATTGGAATGATGGTGCGGTGGTTGTATTGACAGAGATGGCTTTTATGGCCGCTCAATGAGGACGCAGGTAGTGGAACTACCCACAATGCACGTGGCCCCTGCGACCAATTCCAGAAACTTATGGATAGGATTAAGGCGAGGTAAGGGCTACGTGTAGGATTAGGTTGAAGATTAGGGGTAAGGTTGAAATCTGGGTTAGGGTCAGGAGTATGTTAAGGGTTAAGGTTCGGGTTCATGTTAACTGCATAGCTAATGTTTATGTGAGGGTTAATATTAAGGCTGCAATTTAGTTTTATTTTAGGGTTGATGTTAGGGTTAAGACATGGGAATTTTTAATCCTCCCGGAATTTCTCTCAAGGCCACCTTTGTTGATTGGGCGGGGCACTCCTATCCCCGTGTCCTGATTTGGCGTTGCCTCTTGCGTCTGTAATTTTGTTTCGCGCAACCGATATAGTATCAGTCATAATGAAAAGGCAATAAAGTTAAGCCAAAAAACAGTGCCTGCTACAGTAACGAAACATAAAATGAAATAGAGTTCAAGCACAGTCATTTTATCAACTACAGGATAGCCGCTTTGATGATTATGTTTGATCTCCGAATGAGAGCCTTTTCTTTAAAAAGCTCTCCTTTGATTATCGTCCTACAGTTTTTTTGCATTTTAACATCCGGAAACGAGACTTTATCTACAGCCGCCACTTTGTACTGCTGAGAATTCAAAATTCAGCCGTTGATGTAAATCTTCCCCAATGTTGTTCGTTATGATAGCAAAGATGTTACCCACACGTCAAAGCCACGTTTTCCAGTTAAGGGCGCGTATTAGGTCCTCTTGTAGCCGCATTAGTTGCGCTCCGCTCTCTTCTGAATCCGTCGGGGTATGCATAAATTATTTATGGTACTTAGCGTAGAATTGAACGTATTTATTAATAAGAGAGAGTAAGTATTTCTCAAAAGTGTTATCCTGGGATGCCAGCAATAGTTTAATTGTACTTTCAAATGTGGTATCAAGGAAAAGATAGCGATGACGTCAAAATATCCGGCACATTCTACCGGATTTGCTGTATGGCCTTCGGCCTCATGGAAACACCTACGTACCCACACAAACATACATGGATGTTAAAGTGCACTAAATCAACGAGATGTTATAGGTGCCTGCGCGATTGCTCAGCGAGAGTGTCTTCAATTGGTTCGATGGGTGGTTCTACAAGCTTCAGTGACTATTCTGTTTGGTACACTTATGATAACCCTTGTGTTTCTTGCGATGCGGGTATCATCTAGTGTTGTAGACTTATGGCCATAGCATTTTCTGAGTTCCATTTAAATAATTTTAAAAGTCATTTTTTTATTGACAGCTGCCATCTGCACCTTCGTTAAGTTTTGCTCAATTTGCTTATCATCTTCAAAGAATCTTGGTTCGTTTTTGAAGCGTTTAGCCGAAATAATTACACAACCGAACCACCGCAGTATGCCCTATTGTCGCAATTCAAGCTCTTACTGTCTCAGTTACTCTTAGAAAGTCAAGAATACATCCTTAATTTTTTCCAAAAGGGTCCCTCTGCCCTATTTTGTAACTTCAAAAAGCGAAGTACCTCAGACCCTGTTTCGGTATGGAGTAAAGATTACGAATTCGATCCAGCTCCATCATCTGAACATACTACAATCTGCAAGTTCGGTTTAGCCAGTGATGGGGGGCAGCCGTTTTGTGCTCTTCGGTCTACACTGCGATTTCCGGTAAAAGACTTGGTAGGATATTAAACGTCCTCTGGTGGATGGAGGCTCACCATCTAAAATTGCCTTGAATTGATTAGAGCATTAAACTTCTGCTAAACAGGCCGCGGGTTCGAGCCTCGGTTAGTGCACTACGTGGGGTTGGGTATGACTCACTGATGATGGCTGATAAGCCAGAAATGGTGGCTACTAAGCCAGAAGTTGCAGGCTTTTGAAATTGAGCCACCACTTCTTATGCTCTACATCCGCCTGTAAATCTTCGTATTCGTACATCCGTTGGCCTATTTCGCCCATTTTATACCGAACTTTAACCCTCTTTGTTTAGTCAAACTACAATAATGAGGCCATCAGTGCACGACGCTGGCACCGCTTTGAAGGAAGTCCAAGTTTATCTACGTTTTTTGATTAATTTAAGGAGGATTCTTCATGAAGCCCTTTTTGGCCATTCGTTTGTGATCTTCCAGTGTTATGTGGTGGTGAATGGAGGAAAGTTTTGGAATTTTGCTTTCAAAATAAAGCGCACCACTCTTGAAAATTGATTATTCTAGTCTTCCTCGTCTTTGTCGGCACTGTTATTCTGCCTAACCTTCCGCTACTTACGGCTAAACTTCGCTCGCCTATCTAGTTTTGTACCACCACTAACTTACAGAAAACTGATCCGTGAACTTACACCTAAATACAAATCTGCCGTCTTATTGCCTAGGTAAGAATGTAGACTTAGCATTATTAAAGTTACCCATTTTCTGTTTGAATTCTCTCAAGCTAGTTCGTACTCAGACTGTACTGAACTAGCTGCGTGGTGTGGGCAACGTAAACAGGTTTTGTGTTGAACTTTGCCTTTCCAGTGCACCACAAGGGGAATGAAAATATTTTTGAACAATTTGGGGTCCCATTGGTCGTTGCAGTTGCGTTTAGGATTTACAGTTTGCAGATTGCACACCTTCCACATAAGAAAAATTAAAAGCATTATCTTTTCAAAAATGAAGATATCATACAATTTTGTAATGGAAGCACATTATGTTGCAGACTTCGTAGGAGAACTACTAAACGGACAAATGCGACGCTATTTGAATGGACTAAACAGCCTTAAAACCTAGAGACTTTGTGAAACCCAAATATACCTTGTCATCAAGTATAACGTTTTCAGAAGCCAAAATCAACTCAAAATGAGTATACGAAACAACATTTGGAACCTGTTTTCTGTAATGTATAGGAGCCTGAAAATTGATGGGAAAATGAATACTAATTATGTATTCGTTTGTTATCGAATTATGCTTTTGCAGTCAACCAAAAAGAAGCACATTTAAATGCCGTTATCCCAACGGGACTGAAATATCTTAGAAATATTTTGCCTGATAATAAATGTTCCAACCGCGCTTAAGTAATCCTTCCCAATCAAGAACACATTTAAGCATTTCGGTTGAAAGTTCATGAGAAATGTTACTGATATACTTAAGTTTAGAGGTATTCACTTAGACGAGGGTCCTGTATTTTCTGATAATACTCCAAGGAAGTATGCCGTCTGCCACTACCAACGACCTTCCTAAATAGTGGAGTAAATTGAACCCCACTTGAACTTTCTAGAAAACAGGGCACCTCTTCCCAACAATTAGAAGAGCAAATTATTACTTTGAAAAGTTGTAGTCGGCCTGTTCTAGATAATAGATGGGGTGTAAAAAATATAAAGGCTAAATTGTTCTGACTGGCAAGCATGCTTCGCCCCGTCGTCTACTACCTTTTGTTCAAATGAATCCGAGGTAGCCAAAAAAATTAAATGGTTAAGATTTTGTTTATTCTGACTCGTTTTCCATTATATGTGTATGCGCGAGAGAGCAAGCGAAAGAGCGAGAACAGACACTTGAAGAAGAGGTTACTACTCAACCAGTCCTTTCAGACCCGAGGTCACGGTTGAGGTCAGATTGGATCAGGAGTAAGATTTTGAGGTCAACGCAGCGGGTTGTTCTGAAAACAGCGTCAGTCCTTCGTGCACCTTGAGGGCCAGTTTTTATTGTTACTTGAACAGTTTTCTTATGCTCAAAGTTTGATAGGGGCACTACGAAGAGAGGAAGTCGACCATTGGAACAAAAATTGGATTTCTCCGACGCTGCAAATTGACTCTTGAAGCTATAATGCGGGAAATCTACAGATAAAGGTAAAGGACGCGCGAGGAATGTGTTCTTTAAAGGATGCAGCGACTACTACATAACCATATAACTACTAAAGTTAGTGACTATTGAATTTATTGCAGATATTCGGCGCGGTGATTGCAAAGTCACCCACATCCTAATCGCTAATATCTGCGAGGACCTGACGTTGACTTTAACAGTGCTGTCACTAGAAAACGTGTAAGTCCACGTACCACTCGCATGACGAATTACCCTGAGCCGGCAATCTCTTAGCCGTGAATTGGGGGGGGGGGGGAAGAGATCAACACGTTTATCAATGGATTGCGGGCAGATGACCGTGACTGAGGCAGTCCGCGCCGGATTCCAAAGACCATTGTGCACGCATGACAGCGCTCGGTAAAACGTTTTGTCTTTTGTCTCGTTTTCCGCATGCACATACGATAGTAATTTGGTGTGAGAACCCATATAATTTACTGTAACCTCGGCACTCATGCCTTCTAGTTCCCCAAGCTGTTGATAAGGAGCTGTTGGCCAAACCGTCTCCCACCTCCGATCTTCTTGACTCTGCATTGACACCGGGCCCTGGGAGGAGAGTAGAATGGAGAATGCAGTAGATGCTGTGAAAGTCTACTCTCACTATAATCCAGCGCAATTCACCGTCCCTGCTGCACTCTGCTGTGGTGCATACGGTGGACATCGTCGAAAACGAGGATCGAACTGTCTTTAGGCAAAAAATTGCGGCAGATTGGTGGTTCCTGTTAAATCTCAGTACTTGTGCATGGTATCTGTCAAAACACTGGGCAACTAAAAAACTTGGGCAAAACACGGACATAGAAACTCCTCCCCTGCTTAATGCCGGTGTATTGGACTACTTTCCAGGGAGTTAACAGTTAGTGTTAGTACCGAGGTTCAAGTTTACGGTTTTGACCAATGTTGGCGTAAGAGTTACTTTTAGAGTTTTGGTTGGGCCTATGGTTCCTGTTAGTGTTTATGTTGTGATTGGGGTTATGACTCTATAATATTGTATTCACCTTTCCTGCAACTTTGGACGTCCTCACCTGTATTGGTGGAGGAAGGGTTCCTATTCCCATGTCTTCCTCTTCTTGGAAATCCCCCTTTTGCTTGGATCCTAAACGTCAATTTCAGTTCAGTTCAGTTTTATCAAGGGAGAGATAGGCAGACACCTTTGAGCTCCCTATTGGTTACAAAGTTGCTAAGAAAACATCGATACATAAGGAAAATTGAAAAGACGTTTCCATAATGACGAGGGAAAACAAGCAGCCATCGGCTTGTCGATCACATACATTTTAAAGTCTACTCGCATATTGTGAGTAGCATAATTGCATGCAATTTAACTAGAAGGTTTTAAAAGCGTCGAGTTTGCGCTTAAAGAAATTCACGGGGGTAGAGAAAACGACATCCGCGGGCAGCGCGTTACACGCTGCAACCACTCTGTTACTGAAGAAGTACTTTCGTCCATCGAACCCTTGTTTTACCTCTGTGTAGTTTTAAAGGGTAAGCTCGAAAGCTCAGAGGGAAAAAATCACTGGCAATAAAGCAAAAGTCCAGGCCATTCATAATGCGAAAGGTCAGTGTGAGATCTCCTCGCAGTTGCCTGTAGGAAAAGGGAAATAGGTTGAGGATCAATAGTCTGTTTTCATGGTTTAGCGATCGCAAGCCTTCAGTCATTTTTGTCGCCCACCTCTGGACCTTTTCTAAGACGGTACTATCCTTGACAGTCCAAGGTCTCCATGCCTGTATGGCATATTCTAGGTGCAGCCGCACGAAGCTTCCAAATATTTTGGAGCAATCGCCTTTGTCAAATCCCATAAAGGCGCACCTGATGAGTTGAAATACAGACATGGCTGACTTGGTCACCTTCGTGTAGTTCAGTGTTGGTTTGAGTGACGATGTAATCCACATACCCAAGTCCTTCTGACTGTCAACTAGCTGCAATGGTGTACCATTTAGAAAGTAAATATCGGACTGGAGGCTCCACGGCGGCCAATTTGAAGAAAATTGCACTTAATAAACGGCATAAGCCAGCGCTTTGACCAGTCCTCGAGCCTGTTCAAGTTGAGTTGCAGATGGTCTTCGTTTGCCGTATTGTCAACAACTTTCCATTGTGTCGTCAGCGAACAGGGAGTACATCACAATCAAGGTCCCTGATACAGTTATTGATGAAAACAAGGAATAATGTGGGGCCTAAAACTGAGCCCTGTGGGACGCCACTCACCATGGTTACTTATGAGGACTGCTGGCGTCCGACTTGTGCTCTTTGGGACTGTCCAATCAAAAAGTTATGGATCCATACAAGGAGGCTTCTACGAGCTCCTATGTGGCACAGTTTTTGCAAGAGACGCTGGTAAGGAACGCTGTCGAAGACCTTTTTGGAAGTCGATGTAGATGCCATGCACCATTTTCTCTTCGCGTGCTTTGGTCCAGCGTTGAATTGAGAAGAGTAGGTTCGTAAGACAAGACCTGCGACTGCAAAAGCCGTGTTGGGCATCGGAGAGGATATGATTCTGCTTGAGGAACTGCATCAACTCTTGCTTGATTATTTTCTCCACGATTTTACAACAGATGGAGGTAAGGCCCACCGGTCTGTAGTTATTCGCAGACGCTCGGTTTCCATTCTCGAATAGCGCAGTGATGATAGTTCAATCGGAGGGTAGACACTCAGTAGCCAATGACGCCTGAAAGAATAAGGTTAGCGGTTTGGTCATTTCAGAAGCTAGCTCCTTCAACAACTTGGCCAGGTTTGCATCGGTACCTGGTAATCGGAGATATCAGCGAGCTTCATTTTGATGTGTAGCTCCACTTTGGGGTCATTCTGCCCTACATACTTGGATGCGTGAACCACAGTTTTAAGCTATTTAAATCGTACAATATGGAAGGACATGCGTTGATGAAATAAATTATTCTCAATGGGTAGTAAAACAGCCCTTGGATGGCCGGATTGACGTGTGTTAGAAGTTAATATATTTCAGCATTACATGCATTCACAAGCATTGTTCAGAATTTCATCCGAATTGCTTACAGATCGCTCTCTCCCCTCCTAGCCATGCAAATTCTTGACACATTTTTGATCACATCAGAGCACCGTTGAACACCAAAACGGGATCAAAATTGGCCAACTATCCCTGTTTATATCAAAAGAAGAAGCAACAGCAACGCCCCAATAGGCTCTTGGTGTACCTGAAGTAGTCGGTCGGCTATGGTTTCATGCCGGGCATCCGCATAGTGTGAGAGCCATGAGAATTGACAACACTGGGAACCAGATAGGGCTCTTAGCTTCATTCCTTGCCCCCATCTGCTGGATAAACGACACTTTTGATTTAGCAATCATTACAGGTATGATATGAACATTTTACACTTTGATACACTACTGAGATATTCCCAGTAGTATGTCACACTGGTATTCATCTGGCGAATTTTCAAATTTAATCTCGTTTTTTAACATGAAAACGACACAGTTTAATTTGTGTACACAAAAATACATAAAAATAAGACAGGGCTTGCCATTGTACTCAAGTTTTTTGAACACCACTCCACCCCACCTCAACCTTCTAACGCACGAGAAAGATGCAGCTGTGACTGGAACCTGAATTAGTTTATATTTAAACAGACTTTCGAAGCATCTCCCTCACGCCCTCTTCCCAAGCTTGCCATCTTTTGATGATTGTTAAGGCCGAGACCGCCGGAAGTGGGCGCGGACAACCCATGTACGCGTGCCACACGCGTCCCGGTCCCTAACTACGCTCATGTTAAGCTGTAGTAAGTGGCTGCTGAGGGATGCATGAAAAGTACTCACACCATTCAAACGATTCAGTTGGATTCCGGGTGCGTTACAACGGGGCACCTTATTCCGGGATCTTGCGCTGATTTCCTGAACGATTTGGTCTAGTGCCAAGGTTAGATCACAGGTGTTGATCGAGGTTACCATTAGGGTTAGAATTAACGCTAGGGTTGTGGTTCGAACTAAGGTCAGAATTTTGCGCTTTCGCCTATGCAGACCGTCATTAATTGCCCTTCTCTCGATGCCAGCGTTTGTGGTTTCCATGTTGTCGCAGACCGGCATTGAAGCTGGGACTGCTTGAACTTCCCGCATTCGCATTGCTTAGCGCAGGCAAGAGCTCACGGTTCGGAAGAATCAGAAGATCAAACTGGTAGATTCAGCGCAATGCAGCAAGACCGCCATAGAAATTTATTTAGTTTGCGTATTGCTATGCTTGCTACCGTTCGCACCATCGAGACCGAGCGGATTAATGAACCATCTAGCTTGTTCGGACCACAGTTCATCCACATCCATCTGCTGTGCGCATTGTACATACCTTGAGGGGTCCTTCTACTTTACTGTGCACGTTCCAAAAATTATCATGGGATCCAGAATTAGGTCAGTGTGCTTTATATTTATTCCATCAGGCATTTGATTAAACAAAACGGTGGTTTTACGATGGAGAACCTTGCTTATTCAGGGCTGCAAGGACTTGTGCGCTAAGACAGAGAAAAAATGTGTTGCAAGGCGGACCGGTACAACCGACCCCTTTTCTTCCCAGTCTTTCTAGTCTTTGTCGGTCATGCTAGTATGACGGAATAGGTTTAGTGTCTGCAGCACGCAGTAATTTTCTGCGTATACGAGAATTGCTATGGGATAACAGCGGACAAATCGATCAGTGGGCAACATACATTAAATTACACAAATAGTTTCTTTAAAACAATAATTAGGCCCTTAAGGAGCATTCTAAATGAACTCGAGAACTTTGCAAATTTTCATCTGGTAAACGCTAGTGAGGAATCGGTTCAAAAATAAAAACACACCTTTCTACTGATTTGACGTACTCTGAACCGAAACACACTCCAATCCCTTTGGGGGTGTGAGTGTGCATGACCAAGACCCTGATGTTTTCGCCTGTGCTAACTGTTCGGCTATTCTGGGCATTTGTGCCTATTGTGCCCCGAACACCTAAAAGATAAGCATTCGGGCAAAACTCACGTGGGAGTGATCTGCACCGACCGAGCCCCATTGTAAGGCATCCTGTTTCACCTATTTCTGGAGTTGTTTGCCGCGGACAGAGGAGATGCTGGATTCGAGTTTGAGATCATTTATTCATTAAGTCAGCATTCTGACGTGCGATCCACGGGAGCAGCGATCAGGTATATGAGTATTCCCTTGGAGGGACGTTTACCCGCGTACCCCAATGGTAAGCTGATCATGCACCGAAAATTCGGCTAGCTCCCATCTGGGCTTCGACGTTTAGCCGATTGCCGATGACGAAAAGACAGAAACGGTCAGTCAATTCTACTTCCTGTCTTTGTCAGCAACGCTTATTACAAGGATATGACAGTTTTACAACCGCCTCTTAAGGAGAAGCTGGAAACAACTGTCTATCTGTTGTACAGTCAAGAGATTCTGAGGTCTCAACGCACACAGGAAAAGTGCCGTCTTGACTACCACATTCGTCTGTCCAGCCGTCAGCTCTGGCAGGGCCGGTGGTTTCAGTCGCGGGCGTACATGCACAATTCCGAGGTGCGTCGTGGAATCACGTCTGTCAGCCGCAGCATCAAGCGCTAACTATCAGCCAATCAGCGACAGCAACGCTAGTCCTTAAGTGGGTCAGCCTGCACCTGGGCATTGATTAGGCGACGCCAAGTGATTAGTGCAAGTGTGAATTACTTGAAGAGGTTTCTGCAGGTTATGTATGCCTTGCTAAACACAAAGACTTCGACTGCGATTCGAGCCATTGGGGACAAGTTCCGCTAGTCTTTGACAGTACAATAAAGTCTCGGTTTAGGCAAACGCTACTTGTTCGAACATTACGAATTGGTAGCACGCAGAAAAAAACAGTTAATCAGTGTTGAGGGCGTAGCTTAAAAATAGCGCAGTTTATTCCCCTATTTCGATGACTTGCTCATCATTATTGGCGGGTAAAATGGAGAGGAGAAGATTTTTGCCTCCTATGCAGCCAAAAAAGCTGCAGCAGGAAAGACGGTTTAAGATATCCATGTATTTCAGCCAAATGCGCTCGAAGATAGCATCAAACAATTGCCAGATTAGCTCCAAAAAACACTCGGATGCCACATAGGTTGTATTATTAACAGGCAAAACTGAAAAGAGTGGTTCGTTCTCGGCTACTCTTAAAATAGATTAATTATATAGTTTTTATTTCAGCCATTGGCCCTAGCCCAAGGCCGATAAACGAATGAGCTTGCTTTTCATCTGCTTTACATATGACAGACTGAAATGTTTAACTTTCAGAATATTTTGTCAGCAAGATGACAAAACTTATTCGAATAATTGCGGCGTTCGAGTGATCAAAACAATTGCTAGTCAGTAACCCCAGTTTTAAATTTGTGCGGTTAAAGCCTCCAGGTGCAGTAGAGCTTCGTTGTATTTGCATTTATTTTAGTAAGTAGAAGCAGATGACCGTAATATAAGCTAAAATCGAAGAAAATAGTTTTAGTTACAAGAGACTGAAATGTGTTCTCGAGGCACGCAGTGATTCCATATCAGAGGCTCAATCGAGCTAGCTAAGATGCGGTTGAAAAATAACGAGCGTATATTGTGCTCTGACAAATTTACAGTGTCAAATGCATGAATAACTCCAGATGGGAAGAAACCAACAGACCACTAGATATTCCGATAAAATGGAACTGACTATCTTTATATTTTTCTTGTCATCAATTAGAAAATTATGCCTTTGATAAACTCCGATAGTCACTCTCAACAAGGTCGCTGACCACATAGCAACTGATGTCCTTAAGCCGTTTAAGTCCAGCGCGATCGATGATTTATCGATCGCTTTGCAGATGTGTTTTAGATAACGCGCGGGAAATAGTCATAAGCGCACAAATTCTAATGATTGCTATCCCCGCTATTTTTCGAAAAGAAAACCTCATCCCAGGAGTGATTAAAGAGAACCTTTACTCTCTTCCCGAAGCTTAAACAGCCACCAGAAAAATTGTAACGCAAACCATCCGTTTTTGTGTCATGTGTGTGTGCGAATCTGGGCCGGGCCGCTAGCGCGACATCGACCCGCGCCCAAAAAATCCAATTGGCCGAGCGCCACCAACAGTGCTTGCGATTAATAGGGCAGCGGCGTGCTATACTAGTGGCCAGGCCGGGTTGCAGTCTCGCCTGATTAAGCGGCAACAAGGGCTGCCCCACGCAGCAGACGAAGGGTCGTCTGCCCACGCTCACCACCATCGCAAAGCGACCGTGAGGGGGACCAAACCAACTACAGCACGATTGCCATCGCCACGTCAACCAATCAGTATGCCGGAGTTGTAGCGTACACTATGCAAACGGCAACAGAAACAGAAGGCACCCACGGGGGAAGAAGGGGGGAGGGGTAGGAGGTTGGTGAAAGGTATGGGAGAAGACGCGCTGGCCCCTTGTTTCACCACACACACACACTGAAGAAAACCCAAGCACCACGATCAACACACAAACACACACACACATACACACGTTACCAGCGTCAAAAGCGCCCTAGGGTAGCGGAAAAGGGCGCGCATCTACCTTGGATATCTTAGCGAATGACGCGGCAGGCGGCCGGTCGAGAGTTGCATTCGAATGCCAGTGCTCTGCTTCGCCCCCTGCAGGGTTGCGGCAATCGAGAGGAGAGCAGTACTACCGGTGCCAGCAATTGCGTGAAGCTGTTGCGCAGGCGCCCTGCCGCAGATCTTAAATTGACTTGCGGAACACGGTGCCCAGCAATGCGACGGCGTACTACGATCCTCGCCACCTTCTGCTGGGCCCTGCTCATCTCCATCGATGTGGTGGCCTCCCAGACCTATCAGCTTGAAGTTCCCACAGGTGAGGCTCTTTTTTATGCGTTTTATGGAACAAAGCCTGATCTTGAACGCATGCGTTAATTCTCTGTTCCAGTTGGGATGTTTTTGAAAAGCAGTCTATCCATACAGGCAGGAGCTCAGCTAGATTCAGGGAAAAGATGGTCCAGTGGGGACAATTTATTTTCTAAAATCTGGGGCCAAATTATGCCCTTAGAGTATACGGGAAGAAGTGTTCCCACACCACATCGCTAAACTACGGCAGCATTAGTTACACTATGTAAATCAACAGTAACATTCGAATGCGATAAGATGTCTGATGGCCACTTTCGTCTTACTGATCACAAAAATATTCTAGGCCCCCGCTCCCTCATCATGTTCAGTAAACGAAAGTGACACGGCTGGAAGCCCTATGAAACTGAGAATACACGCAGATAGTAAAGGCAGTTGATCTAGAGTTTTCAGGTCGCCTTTGTTCCAAACTGATCTCAATCGGTCGAATGAAACGTTTTAAGGTAACGATCACATATCTGGCCTCATTTAGTCCTTACTTCGAAGCAATACCTGCCATGTAATTTTTATAGGTTAAGGTTAACCCCTTACCCTTTCATTCAGTCCTGTCAAACTCCCTTTAAGTGCTACCACAAAGGTAAGTGTAAAGCTTAGGTTGAGGCTAAGGTTTAGAGTTATGTTTAGAAGTTAGGGTTTGGGCTAAGGTTATGGGTTAGGGTTGAGGGGCTACAGTGCGCCAACTTCAAGTATATCTTCAGTTGTGACCATCACAAGAGTCAGATTTAACGATATATTCTTCTCACTTTCTCTTTAAATCTGATTGATCATCATGGTCTGAGATCAGTTCGCCTGGAATATCTAAACTATGACCTCGGCTTGCATGTTTCCACCCATCTGTGGCTGCTAATTCCCCGTATTTCAAACTACGCACTTGCATTTAACGTTTTTGGTGTATTTAAACACGCTCGTGGCGTAAATTCAGTTTTTTTTTTAATATTTTGCTCCACAATTAACACAAGCACCATAAGTAAAACACAATACATCCTCGATGATTGACATGCCATATCAATAAATTGTTTATTAAGAATGTTTTAGATGATTTATGGAAGGATTTGCATGTAGGGCGCTGAGGTCCGTGTTCTCCGTGCATACTGATAATTTTTCGCATCCCAGCCTTTAAGAATAGCAATAAAATCCAAATTTATTGTTATTCCGCCGGATGTCATGGAAATCTCAAAACGTACGCTACGATTTTTTGGATAAGGAGTAAAGAATATTGCAACGAAGCCTTATTTTTGACTTATAAAATTATCTTGATGGGGTCCGTGTTTAGTAAAATTTGCTATGCTGTGTCCTTGCTACCCAAAATATTGTGTTCTCTATAAAAGAGATGTTTGCTTACATGTATTCAAATAGCATTAACATAATTTTACATAATTGATAAGTAAACGGAGTTTTGATCCACAAGGATTACTCCAGCCCAATCTCACTGCGATCTCTGTTAGCCATTGGGTGAACTCGGAGTCTTCAACATTCTGAGTCCCTTCTCTGCTCGACCCATTAATACGAGAAGCCATCTGAATGTACGGGAAGTGTATCACCTGGGGTGGGGGAGGTTTCAAATTAATTCATCCGTATCGTTCGGCCTAGGCTGTCATAAAAGCGTTCAGAAGGGTACGTCGTCTTAGTCGGTTTTTCTTGTTTCACGCTGCCTCATTAATCCCAAGAGCTACAGTAGATGACGGTTACTTGAATTACTGGTTAATTGGACCAGTCGGTTATTCGAAAGTTGCTTCATTTAATGGAGCAACCCTTTAGCTTACCTAAATCAGTGATTTTCTAAGTCATAATTCAGGAGGATAAGGATGACATGAGAGCCTATATTTCGAAGCGGTTGCTAGTCGCACATGGACTCAAGTGTGAGGATACTCATAGCCCAGGCACCTTTTGAGGTCGCACCAGCCCTGAGACCTTACGAGTGTACAGCATGGCTCGGACTTCGCCGAGGGTTGAAGCGACAGCGATGCCCTGTGAGTCACTGCAAATTGATCGATCGGGTTTGGATGCTGATTGGCTATGGGAGTTACCAATCAAGTGCAAGTCATGGTCAATTAAGGAGAAAAGAAAGGCCGGAAAAGCACCTGGTCTTCGAGATGCCCTGGATCGATGGTTCGCAATTGTCTCTCGATTGCTTCTAAAAACCTTACTTTGACGATTTAACTAAACGACTGTATAACATAGAATTCGGGTTATTTGGATGGCTGCTTCATCGAGTCACAACGTTTTAAACCATTGTATCCAATTTACCTGCTCCACAACAGGGTGGTGCAGGTACGGTGACTTGCGCGTGATTTAGTTTAAATTGATAGTGGATTTGCGCTGCTAGAAGACCGAAGACTGGAAAGGGTGCAGGTTGCTGGCACGGTCGGGGCCCCTAGGTCCTAGCCGCCCCTGGACATGCCACCACGTCCCCCATGTTCGGCATTTGTTATATGAGCGCAACCCGAATAATTCCTGCCATGCCCTCATGTGGCCCCATGTTGGTCCAACGCATCTACTGCGTGGCCCTTTGAGGGGCACTGGACACACACACACGACATTTCGACCGTTGATTACGACGAGGTCCACCGTATGCTCCACGGAAGGGTGGTGCAGGGACGGTGACTTGCGCATTATTTAGTTTAAAGTGATAGTAAACTTGCTCTGCATCTACCGCGCGGTCTCCTCCTCCCTCATTTGAGCCCGGTGTCATGACAGAGTCAAGAAGGCCGGAGATGGGATAGGGCGCAGGTGGCTGGCGCGGCCGGAGTCGCCCCTTAGGCGTACCCCAACACACACAGCAGTTCAATCTTAGCGATCGACAACGTCCACCACCTACTCCATGGACTTGGCGTAGCATTATGACAATGTGCATGAATTATTTTACAGTAATATTAGAGTTGCGTAACATTAAGAACACTCTCTCCTCCTACACACACGCGGCTCTGAGGACAAGACAGTGTCAAGACAACCGGAAATGTGCGGGGCGCAGTGGGCAACAAAGCTAAACAAAGCATGTACGTGTGACACACATTGTCTGCATGATGATGCTATAGAGACCACATTGGGAAGGAGCCATTACAGCCTGACTTTCAGTCCTCCAGTCACACCAAAACGCTTCCGTGCGTAGACACGTGCATAAACGGCGAGTTGGACTACTTAGTTCTCATTCAGTCGAAATTATGCATCATTTTGACATCGGTAAAATTCAATGGGTAGTAACCTACTTCACTACTGAAGTGACGGAGACACACTAGCTAAACAATTTGATGTATTGGGGGTCTCAAGATCAAATTTTGATTCGGTGGTACAAATTCTTCAGGGAACTGCGCCTGTAGTAGTCTAAAGTACACTTCCGAGTTAAAAGACTTGTATTTAAAATGTTCATGGCAGCGGTGAAAGCATGAGTAGAGTATGCAGACCTATAAAAATTTGGAGCTAGATTAAATTGCCCGATCGCCCACGTGTAAGCCAACACATACGAGAACATACCTATACCATCTCGCGAATGGGTATCAACTAGGGCAAAGGAGGATCTTAAGGTATCTTCAGCAGTTTGTAGTAGATACAGGGTTGATAGCGTATTTCAGTAGTACTTTACTGGTTCTGTCTGTAGTAGTTACTGAGAAATTTCGCATAATTACTCGCACTTGGGCTAGTATTTGGCTAGGCAGGACTAGAAGGGACATCAAAAGATTACCCATACCCACTTTTTGACAAGACACGACCACCTGCCTTTCTGCTTTGTCGTATAAAAATGTTTTTGGACTCTCTTATATCAGCCTACCAAGCAACTTTAAAATGCTCACTTCACTCTACAGGGACCGTCGACCTGATTGGTAGTTTTCAACTGGGAAAGCAGGAGAATGTGGTTTTGGCCCGAGGAATGTGTGGCAAACTCCCAGATGAGACGTCCGTCGTGGATGTGCCCATTTCGGATGAGCTCCGCCCGGGCTACGTCGTACCTGAGGGACTTGCACTCAAAAAGAAGTTATCCGACGTGGTCAACACTAACGGTAGGCCTCCTGGAAGTGTATAATATTTCTGCCTACATAGAATGCTACTGAATATAAACAGTAGGCATAATTTTATTATAGATACCCAGTTGCAGGATCTGTCCTTCCTCTTCACGGTTCGACTGAAACCGGGGGCTGAAGGAGACCTCTTTACGATCTTCAGCTCTCAGGGGTACCAGCTGTTGTCGGTTGGGCTTGATCGATCCATAACGATTGCCTACCAAGATGGCGGTTCCCCTATCCGTGCTGCGAGACGATCGACAATGGGCCGGGATATCCATGTTGTGACGCTCGGACAGCCGATCGATGACGATGTGTAAGTTGCAATAAGGCAAGAAACCTCAGAACTCGACTTCATAGACTAATAGACGAAAAATTACGAAGAACACATATGCTGTTTAATTTGCCAGTGAGAATAAGTTTCTCAAATGAGGATCTCATTTTATACAGATGGCATCGCGTCGGAGTGGGCTTCAAGGGCAACCGGGTCGTGCTGATGGTCGATTGCAAAAAGGCCGCCACTGCGGATCTCGAATTACCCACCAACACAGTCGAAGAAAGAGGCACAATCAGCCTCCTTTCCCAAGGACTTGATGTGAGTCGATGTATATTTATCAACGTTTTCTCGGATCTTCCTTAGAAGAAGAACCCACCCAGAGTACTTATAGTATTCTGCTCTGTTCCCTCAAATTGAATGCTGTCCTAAGTAATAATGAAAAGTTCGCGTAGAAAGGACAGACTCATGAAGTTACGTTTTACGAATAAGGTGACCTACACAGAGGCTCTTCTCAATTTAAAGTTTTATTGTCTTCCTTCAGGGCGTAATCCAAGATCTGATGATCGTTCAAGGTGATCGCAGCATGGAGCAGCAATGTCTCGTTTACACGCCCGACTGTCCCTCAGTAGACGATCGCATGATGGGTGATGAGGTAAGTGCAAGCCCGCCTCGTCTTGAAGACTGTTCCTTCAGCCCTTTTTAAAGAATAAAGGGGAGCTTGAAAGTCAAACCTTGTAAATCGTTTTCCTGAACCTTTCAAGCTTCTTCCAAAGTTGACTTGGCAGTACTGTCCAGCCTAGATTAAGTTTTATATTAACCTTGCACGAGACACACATCCTTCCAGTCAGCAGATGGGCCCTTTGCTAAAGGTTGCACGTGTCTTATCCTGGCCAGTGGTGGGTAGCGCGCTTTCAGTTTGAAATGATCAACCATCACCCCACAATGATCGCAAGAAAAGTGGGAATGGACGATAGTTCTGGGTTGATGTCTGACTGCTAGTGGTCACCTTACAACATGGTCGGGTAAATCAGACAATCAATATGTGTGGGACAGCACATGAGGTCATCAGAAATTCGAAACAATCGACGCCTCTCCCGACTGTTAAGGATAAGCCTGAGATCCATCAAAAGCATGCTCTTGTGATCAATATTTGTCGATCATCTGGTAGCATGATTAACCGAGAATAACCGCAGCATGTATTGTGAAGAAGGTGTTGACAATGTCTGAAGAGGGGGAAATAACCACTTGCTTTAGAAATTCCTCCCAGTAAGCGAAGTCAAACCATAATGTTTCTTCTACAGAATGACAGATGATAACTTGATCGCAAGTGTGATTTTCAAAACTTGGGATCAACTCGTAAACTAGCTGATTTATTCAAGCATCTGTTTGCATACTACTGAAACTTATTCAGTAAAATATATTTCAACGCATAAATAACGTTTAAAGTCTCGTAATTCGCGTCGAACTACTCCGATGGAGGGAACCAAGGCGTTTTAACAGAACAGCTGTGTCAATAATAACATCTTACAAACCGTCAATTCGTACCACAGGCGCCGCCATTCATGAGCGGAGACCGATTTTCAGCAAGGGGTGCACGAGCACTTACACAACTAACCTAGGAATTCGGTAGGTTATGTTTTACAAGCCAGTATTTTGACAAGAGAAGAATTGCAGTTTCTGTGCAAAACTTACTTACAAGCGTTTACATTCCAGCTAGACTGTTTTGTGGCATACTCCACGAAGTCTATGAGGACGAGGCCTTGATTAGCCAGCAGCCCTGTTTATTATATCTTTCGAAATACTCCCTCTTAACACCTACCCTTCTATTTCAGGCGACAGCAGATGAATATGTGCCAGGCCAAGTAAGTAAACCATTTTCAATTATTACTCTACTGGTTGCTGTTAAATACGCAAATTCTCCACAACCAGGCGTGAACTTGTAAATAACGTAAAAAGCCAAAATTATTATGTCGCATTATTATATATATATATATATATATATATATATATATATATATATATATATATATATATATATATATATATATTGATAATGTGGAACCGACAAAGACAAGGGAGACCGGAATGGCCATTTCTGGCTTATTAGCCGTCATCAGCCAGTCATACCCAATCCCAAGTGTGGAACACCTGGGATTCGAACCCGCGACCTTTGGTATTTGAGTCGAACGCTCTACCATTGAGCCACGGGCTCGTTGCTTTGTCGGTTGCGATCGGGAATATGATGATAGTGTGGGGCTCACCGATCTGCTTAAGGAACATTTATGTTCCGTTGTGCCCTGGAACTCAGACTAGAGTACTCACAGGCAGTCACATAGCGACGTGTAGCATATGTATATATATATATATATATATATATATATATATATATATATAATGAAAAAGAGATCATTGACACTGAGAGGGAAGCCTGGGATGATTATGCTTGGACTATTAGCCACCTTCAACCAGCCTTACGTAGCACCAGGTTTGGGGTACCTCAGGTTCGGACTGAAATTCAGCTGTTTGAGCGTTTGACTAACTAACGCTCAATAACCAAATCAATCCTGGTTAGAACCACAGGTGCCCCACAACCTATGGACAGGTAAGGCTGGCTGATGATGGCTTATAAGCCAGAAACAGCCATCCCCGTCTCCCTAGACTGTGTCCGTTATTCTTCTCGGTCTAAACGACCAATCTTTGTACGACTGCTCAATCTAGAGCGCTAAACAAAAGGAGACACCCACAAAACATAATTTATATATAATATATGTCATAAAATATAATACAGATAATATATAAGATAGAGCAAGACAATATAACTACGCATATGATAAAGGTCTCTCTCCATATGCATAGATTGCAAATATAACTTTATAAAATCGATAAAGCGTCTGATATTCTTAAAATACCGTGGTTGTTCACATCCTGATTTATCTGACGAACGCGGAGTAAAAATAAAATTTTAAGTGTGAAAAATTCTATTTGGTGAATCTCTCATAGTAAGCTTACTCTTCTCTCATAGAGAAACAGGCATCGATGCGCAAACTCCATTTATGCGCCTTAAAGTTATCTTCTTAGTTTCCGTTATTATATTTCATGACTTAGGTAAAAGATCCTATTATACCCAGATATATGTCATTTGTGTTAAAGAAAGATGTGCCTGAGGTGGCTGAAGTCGTGCTTACCATTTTTACTGATCCACATTTCCTGGCTGAATTAACGTCCTCTCAAATGTTTTTCTAGGGTGATCAGGGTTTGCAAGGAGAACCCGGAGAGCCTGGTGATAAGGGTGAACCTGTAAGTTGTGTGTTGTACGTTACAGAAAAGAATACTTCATATTTGCATACATTGCGTAGAAAAATCTGTATTCAAACCATCGTCTACATAGGATCCCGATTGCGTGAACTGGCTATCTAACGATTGAGTTTTTAACGTAGGTTTTATGGGCTCATACCAAGCACGACGATACAGTTGATTTTCGTTTATACGGAGACACATAAGTAATAAGTAAAGTACAAGGTGCGATACGAAAGATGTGGCAGTTTTCGCCATTGGGCAATCATCAGCATGGCTCAGCCTAGTCCTGCGAGATGATCATGAGGTTATGAGTATGTTTTGATCATTTGCGTCCCATTATAACATAGAATTGCATGGGTTTCAAAGTTGGAGCATCGACTGATGACTCTTGGAAAGTCATCCGCCTGAGAAATAGCATTGAATGACTGAAAAACAAATGGTTTGTAAACCAAGAAAAATGTAGTGATGCATAGGAACCTTTCTGTTATTCATACCCAAATTATCTTTTTATTCCCGTAGGGTGAAGATGGAGCCAGGGGGGTCGATGGAGCCCAAGGTCCAGATGGTCCACCGGGCTCCCTATTTGTTATCCCTCTGAACCTCGGAATCGGTGGAAACACCTACTCTCGCGCAGCGCATTTCCGTCAACTTCTCCAGAACCACCTGGTGCGTAATTATTTGCCTTTTCTAAGGAAGTGAGCGTCTTTAGGATGAATATTTGGTCGGTGATTTTTGCTTCCGCTTACATGTTTCTTCAAATACTGTTGATAAAAGCACAAATCGCTGAAGACTGAACTATAGGAATTCTCGGGAAACAACTCTGTACTCCTCCCATAACTTCTGTGAATGCTGTGACCTAAAACCCCTGCACAGAGGTTCTAGTGGCATAATGCTATTTATCTTGTGTCTACATAAACATGGATAGGCTGGTGCCAACGAAGCCAAGGGAGACGGAAATGGCTAGTCTTAGGCGATTAATCGCCATCGGCGAGCCTTAGTCAACATCAGGTGTTGGAGCACCTGAGGTTCGAACCGGAGTTCATTCAATGAGTGTTATAACGTAGTACAATAAGCACTAACCTGATGACTCGTTGTCCGGATATTTCAGAAGGCTATTACACGAAAAATACGGTTCTTCGGAGAGAAATTGAATTTTACTCGTTTACTTCATGCAGTTGTTTAGATAAGAGAGATGGAATGGCTATTTCTGACTTGTTATTGGACAATAGGTGTTTTGGACTAAGGAGCATAATTCTTGGTATCCCATTGTGAAAATCTCGGCAGTCTCGATGGGGTTCGAACTCACGACAGCAAGTGTAATGGTTTTTGATAAAACCCTCGGCTTCCAGCTAGGACCTCGAGGGGCTAGAACAGTGGCTGTCGTTGATCCAAATCTCACCGAGGCAGCCGAGTTTTTTCCAAAGAGTCGGATTTATTATTTCATTTGTCAGCCAGAAAAGACCTGAGCATTGGACTTGCGTCAATTTAGTCACTGGCAATAACATTCTGATAACACAGATAAGAACTCAAGTTCTATCTGTTGTCCTTAAATGGCTCACATTTTCCGACATGGTTGCATTTTGGGCTAGAGAAAGGAAATATTGTCTTTCAGAACCAGTGCTTGCAGGAAAATCTTATGTAAGTTTCAGCCTTTTCATTAAATTGGGATTAAACTCCCTTATACCCCTTTGGAATGGGTATATATATCAAGGTTACAAGTTAAGGACACGGAGTTTGGTGAATGGGATATGAAATTTTAGATAAAAACCTAAAATTTTAATAAAAGTTTGAGTCGAAGAAAGGCCTTAGCTAAATGCCCAACCACGTGTTTCACCAATGTTTATTCTGATGCTTGATGCGGCAACGAGTGTTTGGCTCCTCCTCAAGTTAATAATTTCAAAAATTATTCAGTGCAGGACATGGAGTTAAGCGATTTGGACATGAAATATTTAGGATCAGTCCCGGAAAGTTCAAGGAACATTTGAGTAAAAAGGAATCTACTGTGGAATACGCATGTAATGCACCTTCGACAGAGCATAGGTTGTATAAATTTTGCATGGCAAAGACGTTATCTCGTATCTATCTTCATAAATCCTAAAAAAGCGGTTCCAAGTGTAAAAGAAAGGAAAGAATGTCCACACTACGGCAAAGAAACAGCATCTACTGCAAAAAACTATAATTTTAAAATCTGTTGCATAACCTTCTCACTTGATAGTATCTTTAATTTCCTCAACAGGAATCGATGAAGGGTGTGAGGGGCACCCGTGGAGAGAGTGGTGCGGCGGGTCCTGATGGTTCGATTGGCCCTCAAGGCCCAAAAGGTGAGACGGGAGCTCAGGGTGACACCGGCTTCCAGGGCAGACGAGGACCCATCGGCCCTGTCGGTCTGCCGGGTCCCAGGGTAAGTTTATCCACTTTTTTCCTCCTCCTTCTTATGCTCCATTATTCCTACTATTTTTACCACTGCTACTACCACCACCACTATTAACAGTTTACAGTTATTACAGTAGGAAGTGCTGCCGACAGAAGCGAATAGACTGGTTTGAGGAACCAGTGCCGAAGAAGAAAATGCGATCGCATTCAAGCCTGCAGCAGTAACAGCAACTAATAATACTAATACTACTACTACTACTACTACTACTGCTAATACTCACTACTACTACTACTACTACTACTACTACTACTACTACTACTACTACTCACTACTACTACTTCTACTCTACCACTACTACTACTACTACTACTACTACTACTTCTACTCTACTACTACTACTACTACTACTACTACTACTACTACTACTTCTACTTCTACTAATACCGCTACTACTACTACCGCTACTACTACAACTACTACTACTACTACTACTACTACTACTAATCCGAATACTACTACTATTACAACCACAACATTTACAGCTACTAAGGCTAGCAACACCACCATCAAAAACATCAGGAAAGATAGAGCAACCCAATGCATATGGAGATCATAGTGCAGCCTGCAATTTTGTTGAAAATTATTATTATTATTGATATGCAGTTACATCAACATAATCTAGGATCAAAAAATTCCCGTGGTTTGGGAATTTTCCCATCAGTCCTGGTCGACGAGTTCGGCGGTTGGTGTAGACAAGGCCTATGCGCCCGGGAGTAAACAGAGACTGTATGCGATACAAGATAAACCACCATGGAGGGATCAGTTCATTACGGAGTCCTCTGAACATCATTCATTAATTGTGCTGTATAAATGTTACGGAGTATCGGTTTTTACAATTAGCTTAGAAACATTTTAAGTTCTTCCAAATAAGCAATCAAATATAAATTCAAATTTTCTTTAACTTGCTAGGGTCGCGCTGGTCGCGATGGCGATCGAGGTGATGCTGGACCCCCTGGTGCCAAGGTAAAAACTAATATCTTGCAAAGTAGAACTTCCGTGTGGGAGAAAGGAGTGTGCTAATGACTGATCTTATGTATTGGCTTTTCAGGGACCTGACGGAATGCCCGGTGATTCTGGTGTAATGGGGATGAAGGGCTACAAAGGTGCAAGGGGCATCCTAGGACCGAAGGGCGAGCCAGGAGGTCCTGGGCAGGAAGGCCCTCGTGGCATGCAGGGAGATCCTGGAAACCAAGGTGACGTGGGTCCCTACGGTCCACGGGGACCTGCCGGTGTCCAGGGTCCTTTGGGACCACGTGGACGTACCGGCAGCCGGGGTCTCATTGGTCAAGCTGGCGAGGTCGGCGAACCCGGGGTAACAGGTCTACCTGGTATGGCTGGTCCTCCTGGCCCGGCGGGACCCGAAGGTGTCTCCGGTCCGAGAGGCACGACTGGTCCAGCTGGTCAGCCTGGACGACAGGGTGCTCCTGGAGCCACCGGCCCAGAGGGTGCACCTGGTTATTCCGGTGAGTTTATTTCACATCTGTATTGTTTTACAGGAAAAAGGTCCTATACATGCAGCCTAGATTCGTTTGCACGTTTTCCTGAATGTCGCTCATTTGCATTCAAACATAACTAATTATAGGTCATCTGACTTCAGCAGACTCACGCCCCTGTTCAGCGGTTTCCACCCACCACAAGCATGGCGCTTATACCCGACTAAGGACGCATCCCTGAACCCTTTGCTTTTTAACTTGTTTCACAGGACTGGATGCGAAATAGATGGGTGCACTAAATATAATTGGGCAATTAAGGGCATGGGAGAGTAGGTGTATTAGCGTAAGCTTTCGGACTGATACAATAGCCCAGCATCAAAGTCAAACGCTGAGACAGGGAGGGCAGGGCTAGGAAATAGCGTCCGTAACTCGACCGCATTCACATCGTCTAACCTACAGTAGTCTCCCGGTATGGCGACGGCGCGAACCCTTCGCCGAAAACCGGGTCGCAGCCATTTAGATGGATTCAAAAGACAATTTGACGAGCATAAGTTATCTTTCGATAAATTCTCATCAGACCTTTACATATATAGCCCTTTATACCTAAGTCAAATATGTGGCTAAGTAGAACAAATCGTACGGTTGTTAGGGCGGGGGTAAAGAAATGAAATTGCGGTCTGTCTTCTGATCCTCGTCAGAGAGATGGCGGCCGCCCGGACAGGTAATTATCTGAGAGCGGCTGAAGTGACGGTAACTGTAGGGTCCTTGGGCGCACAGGACCTGTTTACGTAACCTGAGTACAGCCGCTTCTGCCGTAGCCAGCAGACGCTGCCCAAGGAATTGTAAATCACCCAGATGGCTTCTTTGCCATCTACGCGATGATCAGTGTCTCCCATATGCGCACGAATAGAGATATTTATAGTCCTTATTTGATATAATTCATCATGTAGCGTGACTGTGTGACCAAGACTACATATAAATTAAACTAAGTGAAGTGATTCGACACAACTTTAACAATCCTCCCGTTTGCTCTGATTCTGCGGAAAATCAGTATTCTCTTTGAAATTTGGCCATAACTGAGTGAGTATAGTTGTTCAAACAGCTTTCAATATGTCAATCTATTGCTCTGGAATTATTCGGTTAACTTTTTCTAGCGCAGTGTATGTACGCTCTGTTCCACAGGTGTGAAGGGTGATCAAGGTGAAAAAGGCTCTACCGGACCGGAGGGCCAGAAGGGTGAGATGGGTATGACTGGCCCTCGGGGCATGAAGGGTCATCGTGGCCCCGCCGGCACCCGCGGTACGAAGGGAGACGCCGGCAAGATGGGTGAAATCGGCATCCCCGGGGATCCAGGCCCCAAAGGCATGAAGGGCAATGTTGGAATGTCCGGCCCGATGGGCCTCGTTGGCGGTCAGGGCGAAAAGGGCGAGCCCGGACTTTCCGGCCCTGTGGGCGAGCGCGGCGATAGGGGTCCCAAAGGTCCTAGCGGCTTGACTGGGCCTGCCGGTCCTCCAGGCCCCGATGGTGAGCCGGGTCCCATCGGTCCTGCTGGCCCGCCTGGCCGGGAAGGCGACAGAGGCGAGATAGGTCCAATCGGTCTGCCCGGCGCGGACGGAGAACAGGGTCAGCGAGGAGCTCCTGGGCCAAGGGGTCCTCAGGGCAAGATGGGACCCATCGGAGAGAAGGGAGATAATGGCGTAATGGGACCCCCCGGCCCCCCTGGACCAATGGGAGACCAGGGTCCTCAAGGACAGCCCGGAGCAGTTGGTTTGCCCGGTCCTCCCGTTAGTAAAATGTATTTTTTTGTTATTTTACTGCATTTAGAGCAAACCTATCAAGAACGAGAGCACATAAAACTTTTGTTTATAGCTACAAACTTAATTCCCCTAGTTAGTGTCATTTCCTGTACCCTGCTTACCTCAAGGTAGCCGAAAAATGGAGTGACCCTCTAATGGAGGGGTTAGTATGGCTTGGACAAGGATAAGGAGTGAGTACACTTCAAGGGAGGTAACAGTCACAACCATATTGAAGGAGGTTGAACTAGTGAAAAGTACAACAATTAATGACGTGGCTCATGTTCACAGTCTCGTGTTCTATTACTAAGGACTATTGCAGAACTACACTTTGATGTACATGAAAGGCGAAGAGAACCTAGAACCAGTGAGAAATTCATCTGAGGGGCAGAAAAATGGATGACGCGAAGAACAGGCAAATAGTAGGCTTCAAGCACATTAACTCCTCTAAAAGAAAATTCAAACTGCACAGGACGGAAGAAAGCACTCGTTTCTGCCCCACCCAGTCCAGCTTCCCGCCTCAAACCTTGCCCCAAAGGCCCTGTGAGACTCCTGAACGCATGCTAAAGCATCTAGGGGCGTGGAGTTTGAAGGGCACCACACACAACGAGCGGTAGACAAAACAGGTGATGTAATTGCCCTATGTTTTAGACTGTAACTTAAACACACCACCAGAGCCAAACTGCTAGGTATAGTTCAGCTTAGCTCATTATATGGACAACGCCACCCATTAAAATGTAAACAAGCGTTTTGAAGGCCGTATTTTATTCTTGTGCGGGTGTTATCTTTGAAGGGTCCGATGGGAAGGACAGGACCACAAGGTTTGACTGGACCCCGTGGTGAACCCGGAGAAATAGGCCCTCCTGGCCCCCGCGGCCCCATGGGCATGACAGGTCCCGTTGGTCCCGGGGGTGATCCGGGTCCAGAAGGCGCTCGAGGACCCATGGGTCCAAGGGTAAGGCACCACTATCTTCTTACCTTCTCAACATCTAACCTCAGTGAATATACCGCTTTAGAACCTTTTTTGACAAAAACTAATCTTTACAAGTTCACCAAAGCATACTGAGAAACATGCGAGCAAAATAAACTTCTTGGTATTGCTTCACAATTAAGGAAAACACTGCAACGGAGGGGTTAACTGCCAGTATTTTGTGACCGGTCATCGAACAGCTTTTCAGGTTTATATATATATATATATATATATATATATATATATATATATTCCCTTGCTTAGAGGAAAAGAAAGAAAAACATAGAAGGTAAAATAGAAAAAAAGAGAAAGGAATATGGAGTACTCTTTGGACCAACTTGTGAAAAATCGATAGCCTCGGTGGGATTCGAAACAACGCCAGTGCGCCACGCCAAGCTTAAGTACAGCCAACGCTCTCGCCAACTGAGCTACGGGGGCCCATCGGGAGCTGTGAGCTTAATCACACCTGGGTCAAGTTACCCGCCCAGCCTTCTGCAACATATGCAATCCCCAAATACTGATACCCCAAGCTGACTGCCCAAGCCGGATTTCCTAAGCAGTCAATCTAGAATCCACCAGATGACTAATAGGCACAGTTGAGTAGAAGGGGATTTTTGGCAGAATTGAATAATTAATACGGATACGGATTAATTCGCATTTAGCAAGCGCAATATTGATCGACTCACGTTATGAGAATGCGAATACCGACCAATTTACATGCGAGGGGAGTTAAATGAATTAATTTACCCGAGATGAACAACATATTGTCGACTAAGGGAATATGGATTAATTCGCATCGTACGAATGGAATAGCAATCGCCTAATATAATAATGCTGCAAATATCTGTCAGTTTAAACAGGAGGGGGATTAGAGTATTTTTGTTCACCTGAGAAAAATGACACATTGGTTAAATATCATCAAAGAGACGAATATAAATCAACTGGATACCGATCAATCCTTATTTCACCAAGCGTGGCAGCACTTGTTCAGATTGGAGCACAAGGTGCAGGTTTTAGCTCATTGTATCGGATCCATTTCGTAATAAACATTTATTTGCTTCCGTGCAGTCCACCCTGCCGTTTATGCTGGCTATTGGAAAAAGAGTTTGGACCAGATATCTGATTTAGAAGGATACTAGTAAAATTATTGCGGACAATGGGTCCTGATATTTTTCCTAATGACAAGGCGAATGTAGGATAATAAACATCCACTACTTTTCCCGTCCTAGGGTCCCACAGGTGACATCGGAAGGGATGGAAAACCAGGAGAGATTGGTCCCGCAGGTGCGAAGGGCGACCGCGGCAACATGGGTCTTCCAGGAGGTCGTGGTCCACGCGGTTACTCCGGCCTTGACGGTCTTCCTGGTCCCCAGGGTCCAGAGGGCATGAAGGGCGAAGCTGGACCCGACGGTGAAGTGGGCCCTGCCGGTCCCAAAGGCTACCGGGGTGATATCGGTCTAGCCGGACCCATTGGACCACCAGGTATACTAATTTCTGTTCAAAAGCTTAATCTAACAGTCAAATGTTACTGTTACCTATCGCCCGCATAAACTCAAGTGAGGGACAGATTAACTAAGTGGTTTTAACAGAGAAGGTTTTCCGAGCAACTTTGTCCAAGGATAGACAAAAACGCGCTAATTCTGGCTGCTTATTTCGATAAGTAGAACAAATCTGCATTTGTTCAGGAGCATGCAGATTGGTCACTTTGAAGATAGTCTCTAAATACCTTTAAAAAACAATGAATCCGTAACACCATGTTGAGTCAATCAGATACGTTCCCCGAATGTTTGCAGCACCGTACTAATATACGTAAATAAACACTACTAAACACCACCAAGCACGCAATACTAACTTGTATACTGCCAAAATTCGGTCGGTGTATTCGTCATTTAAAATACACAGGGAGCAGTTCCAGTAAATCGCTGAAATGTGAGGCCCAAAACAAAGATGACAAAAACGAATAATTAAGTAGCATATATTTTTTCATTGATAATTCAGGTCCTTATGAACCCAAATGCCTTTATTTGAAAGCATGCAGAAAATATCTTTATTTGTGTTCATTTTCTAGAAAACTGCACTATAAACGTTTTCTAAGATGCATTAAGGGAATCTTCAAATTTATTACTATCCGCCATTGCATAAACGCTTAGGTTTTCCAATCTGCGTGCTGACTACTTTTCATTAAAGATTGATCGAAAGTTCTGACGATGTCCACCTTGTGCCTCACAGCAGTGCGCCGTCGGACTGATGCCTGGCGCGTGAATTAGTTTATAACGATAGTAGACTTGCACAGCGTCTACCGGGTTATCTGCCCACTCAATCACACACCCGACCCCTTGTCGAGACGGAGTCAAGAAGACCGCAGGCCGAAAATAAATGAAAAAAAGTTTCACTTCCTAAGTATACCTTTTTCACAGTGTAAAAATAAACTGGTTAGAAAGCGTGCAGCTTGAGTTGAATGAAATATCTTGGGATAAGTCTGCATGATAATTACTAGTACAGCGGTACTTAAGCAATTTTTCGAATCGAAATCACATTTGTTAATTTTGGTTGACATTTCATGGGATGTATGGTAAATCTACTATAGTTCAGTTTAGGAGGCATGTGTCTTCAAAGTAGGCGGTGCTGATGTGTTAATGCTAAGGGAGCTCATAACTCATACTAATAGTCTGACTTAAGCCTGTTTTGTGCTGATTGGTCTGCTCGTCTGTGTCTGGCGGATTCGGCTACCCTAGTGGTTACTGCATACGAAATCATACTCACCAGAATTACCTACCGTACAGCAGCCGACTGAACCCTTCTCACCACCTCTGTATTCAGGAGATGACGCCTCAGAAAAACTTCTAACACACTTTGTCTTGTACAGGCCCAGTCGGACCACATGGACCACCCGGTGTTATTGGTGAACGAGGTCACAAAGGTCCTGACGGTGTAATTGGCCCAGTGGGTGCTCAGGGACCCCGTGGCTCCCCCGGACGTGCGGGACCAAGCGGACCTATTGGAGCACCAGGTTTCGACGGAGAGAAGGGCGAAAAGGGTGCCAGTGGGATCCCCGGCAAGAAGGGATTAACTGGTCCTATGGTGAGCAAGTTTCAAAAAAGATAACATAGACACCGCTTTAAGATTCTGTGCGGACACCTGAGAAAAGCATTTAATCAGGTATATAATTGAGAGGAAATTGCGATCGGTGCGATTGGCAAGGTGGTTAGCAACATCATCACCTAGAGTCTCTCTAGATGCACATGACTAATAGACTAGCGGTAAATCGTCTCCTCTCTTTAAGTCTAGCATGCTCACTTGCTAGGAGTTGCTTCCTTTAATCACTCTATTGATAATCTTTTAATCTTTTTAATTACCAATGTGTCTGGAAGATCTGCGAGCTGCTAGGCTGAAAATCCTTACCACTTTTATGTTTAAGGATTTCTAGATACTCTCCTGTATACTATTAACATTTTCCAAAGCACCAGTGCCGAACATGGGTTAACTTTCCTGTTTTTTATCCATAGTCCTTCATTATGGTTATCAGTCAGTTGAGACGATATATATATATATATATATATATATATATATATATATATATATATATATATATAACCGAGTAAAGGAAACTGGAAAAGCCATTTCTGGTTTATTAACCTTCATCAGTCAGCCACACCCAACCCCAGGCGGTGTGGCGCCCGAGGCTTTACCTAACGACCTATTGGTTAGAATTCCAGCACTGTACCCACTGCGGTACGAGCTTGTTGTTTTACCAGTTTCGATCGGGATTATTGACTATGGTTGATGGGCACTCAACGATCGTTTACAGGACTCGATTGTCCCGTTGTGTCTTGGAGCTCACTCTAGAACCTTGCAAGCAGCTGCAAAGCTGCTAGGGATATAGACAGAATGATATTACTGAGTAAGATAAGGAAGACTGGAATGACCATTTATGGCTTATTAGCCGCAATTTCCTTAGAACTTAATCAATCAAGTTGGAGTAAATCAGTCTGAATCAAACTTTGTAGGTTCAGTCTGAAAGTTCAAATGAATGGCGTCATCTTCAAAGGTATGGAGATGAACACAAAATTTGAATATTTAGCCTACTGAGGACTCTGTAATGCACAAATGAACTGCCGGAAAGGTAATCCAATTTACAATTCACCTCTGTCTGCCTTATGTCGGTAATTCATACTGCGTATAACATTTGAACCCTATTATCCAAACATAAGCCGCAAGAAAGGTACTTTACCGTAAGAAGGCCAATTGGTCAGGTGTCAATATCTGCCATCTAAAAGTGCCTCCTAGAGGACCTTATTCACATGAAAGTGTCTCGTCTCCGTTGAGTAAAACGGAAAAGAGGCAGGCTCCTATAAACCCTCGACTTTTTTATGCCACTCTGGTTAATATTTAGATTCCTAACCTGATTACTTAACTAACTGAAAGTTCCTCCTTTTCAGGGTGTCCGCGGCCCACCCGGTCCCATCGGCAGTCCCGGTATGCCCGGAATCCAGGTTGGTGATTGGGCTGCATTACCTATTTAAAATAAGCCTAACCGGTCCCAAGTCAGAAAGCGTGGGCGCCTTAACCTTGGTCGAGCACCGCACTTGAATTTTACTGTTTCTCTCAAAAAAATACGTTCCATCTGGAAACTGCATGAGCACTTTTCGCTATGCAGCTACCGCTGCTGCAGTTATTGAATGCATAGCTAACAATTCATCACACAGAAATTTATAGTTCCTGAACTAACTGGTCGAAGTTAAGGCAACAATCCTTGACGTATTGCCTGACAGTGATAGATAGTCGCGAAGATAACATTCCCATTGGGCTTTTTTTGTGTCTCCCCTCTTTCCTCCAAAGTCTAGGTGGTCGCTGTTATTGAGACATAACAGTTTGAAATGTCGATTTCGATGAGGTTGACGCTATGTAACACAATATTCTGGCGCAGGGACGCTGATTGGTGCCTGAATTAGATTATAATGAGGGGAAACGTGTGCTGTATCTGCCTACTACCCTAAAGATATGCACTAGGAGTTCACACAAAAGCTAGTGAGCGGCTCACGTCTCATGTTTGAGAGTTCCAGAAGTCACGGTGGAAAGGAACGATCACAGTAAAGCCCCCACTACCAGGTAAGACATCAGTGAGGACTACAACGGAGCGGATGGACCTCGGCGACGACCTAAAGATCTAAACTGGATGGCCTCACTGGAAGGACGTGACTGAGAAGGAGCTCTTGCAGGTACAGACAGCTTATACCAGTTAACGTGGTGGACAAAGTTTAAGCCATCCACGAGTGCACGTTTGGGCTAACTAAACAGTTATCTTCGAATCCAAGAAAAACAAGGCCATTCTTTCTGGTGCTTAATCAAGGTCAACAGACACTAAATCGTACGGGCTTTAAAAGCCCGTCCCAAAACAGCAAATAAACTGAATATTCAAACTTAAAAGAGTCCAGTCCACTAATCCAGTAAGTAAATTTTTCACCGAATAAATAACCACAATTGTGCATACCAATCGAGCAATATATTATTATCTCGACTTAACGTATAAACTATAACAGGTGTTTAGGTATACTTTTGATATGCATCCATACACCTTTGGTTTCTTGCAGGGACCTCCTGGCTCACCAGGTCAACCTGGAGAACAGGGGGAAATGGGTCCGATGGGCCCAGAGGGTCTGACCGGAGTGACTGGCCCCCAGGGTCCAATGGGAATGGATGGCGCCGCTGGTCCTGCCGGGTTAACCGGTGAGAAGGGTGACCGTGGCCGCGAGGGTCCACAAGGCAACCAGGGACCCCAGGGTCCGATTGGCGCACTGGGTAACATTGGTCCTTCCGGAGAGCCAGGACCCACCGGCCCAGCGGGCCCGCTTGGTGAAAAAGGCGAGCCCGGAGAAATGGGTACGGCTGGCGCGCGTGGCTATGATGGTGCAGCTGGAACCCAGGGGCCCCAGGGCACTAAGGGCCCCGACGGACCTCCTGGCCTCCCCGGACCCCCTGGTGATGCCGGAATGCAGGGCCCCATGGGTCTAAAGGGCGACGAGGTAGGAAGTGGTAACAGTCAAGCAGATTTGCATTGCTTTGAAGGGCTATTTAACAATCACAGTTAAATCTGCTAAACACCTGGATGATTTGAACAATTCCATATTTTTACTCTTTAACCCCGTAGAATGCAAGGTTGAACAATTGTAATCATTAATACCGCCAGTGTCCTGTGGTAGGAGAGGGAGCAAATCGAGTGACACGGACCCGAAGGTTACCTTTTTTTCAAATAAGCAATTTAATCACTAGAAAACTCTCAAAATTATGATAAAAAGATTGCAGCTGTTTGGTCACCTAACGTAAAACTTTTACATAATCTAGAATAGGGTGAAAGTATACATATTTCCGCAGACTCATACCGTTACTCACAGCACAATGCCTTGAGGGAGGTGTTCTTAGAAAAGGCGTAGATTAGAGGGAACCAATTAAGCAGAAATTATACCTTGATGCAGCTTCCTGGATGAATTACAATCTGGCTCAGTAGAGAGGATAAGCTTACCTGACACAAACAGCAGCGTGGGTTGACCCACACAGAACCGATCCTTCCTTCCTCTCGCAAATGTTCTTTCTTTTTAAGGGCATAAAACTGATGATTCAGAAAAACATATACGTGAGAAAGATCACTTTTGTGAATGTCATCAGAGAAACCTGAGGTTGTGCTGTTTCATAAAACCCATAATCTATAGCAGCAAATGACCGTATGCCGACCAGATGGTGCAGTTAGTACTTGGCTTGATGTCCTGGAAAGTAAGCACAGCAAGGTGGCTGTGGTTGCCACAAACTTCGTCGCCATGCCAACAACCGATCTTTTCTTTGGTTTCCGTTATTCGTCAATGCCCCGGAATTTTACTTCCCTTAAGTTACAGTGAGTGCTACGAGTGTGGTAGCCGGTAGTTCACTCCATACTTTACTGGGGTTCTATTTTCTGACATTTTTGATATGGAACTACTGATAATACTGGTGTAACGAGTGGAATTGGTGTTGCATCCATGTTGATGGAAGTCTCCCGACTGCCTGAAGTTCAATGCATATCAGATCGCATCTGGTCTAAGCCCGATAAATACTAGTCAAACTCTGTAACAGTAAATGTATTTGCCTAACACCCGGCTTCGTGCTTTAGGCCACTATTAAACAGTCCGAAGAAGTATCAAACTTACTAACAGTAGCTTCATTCAAGAGCATTTTTTTCCTGCAGTTGGCTGCGTAGCACTGGTTAAACGGAGTGGAGGTCAAACTGCTGGTTACTTGGGTTTGTGTCTGAATGCCGTAACATCTACAACTTTCTGACCATGTTCCGTCTTTTGGGAACTTTATGTGTACTAGTGGAGTTCAATTGCGATGAGTGCCCAGCACGTCGCACCTAATTTGTGCGAACTGTTCACCGTGTCCTAATAAGGCATGCACTCATTTTTTGCGCTACCGAGATGCAGTCACCTGACCTGCTAGCGCAATTACTGCTATGGATTCAGGTCGAATAATGGCTTTGGTTTCACTGATTTACAAGCCACATGCGTCGACCGGGAACTGGGGTTTGCGGCGGATGCCCAATTCAGATCGAACGCCCGCTTGCTTCCGGGACCTTGATGCGATCAGGCCTCGTGAAGGCCATCCCTTGGTACCTCTTCAGCTTCTCTAGCAAGCTAAAGCCAGGAAAAGACTCTAATTACAGTGAACATCAGACCAGATATCGATAGGAAAAAGAAGCTAGATGCCGAAGAGAGAGTATTGTATTCTGTAGAGCATGAAGGAATAAAAATTGAACTACATTGTCAGCCGGACAAGGAGCGCAGTTCCAAGGGTCTTCAGCATCGACCTTAAAATTGACTGGTCAGTTTAAATTGTTGTGATCGGCCATACGCGATGTGAGCGCCCTACAGAGCTTCAGCGTATCACAAAAATGACTGCCACTGATGGGTACGTGCAAGATTGCGCCAAACATAGACATACCAGGAGTGCTGTAACTTCAAGCTATCGTCTCATGATGCCTCAGGCTTAGCCAGGAATTATGAGCTGGGATTTTGCTGGTGGCCCTCCTTAGTGCCTTTCAACGTTCAAGCACAGCCCTCAAGCGCGTATATCTGTGCCGCTGGGTGATCACTGCTGATTCTTGATATACACCTTCCTTCCATCAATGTAAATGTCTTCAAGATTTGATTCACCGACTTCGTTTCCACACTGTCCTGCGAAATTGGCATGATTTATTCACAATAATCTTCATCTAATTTAAAGTCCGAAGAAGACCCCCTTTGCATACTATTCTTACTTCAAACACGCTCGGCCTCTGGCATCCAGGAATGTATGATGAGATGGGGAAGGATAGGACGTCCTTAGTCTAGACGTAAAGTCACCCCGGATATTCTAAATGTTTGACAGGCGATGTCACCCTCTTAGCCGCCTTTGTCACCGGTAATCATATGCATCCTTTTCGATACTTTAGGTTCGTAGCACTTGCCAGGCCATATTTTCTGTATTTTTAAAATCCGAGTTCGAATTAACCACGTAAATCTTTTCTATTGCTGTTTACAGGGTCCTACGGGTCCACCTGGACCAACAGGAGCACGTGGCCCTCCCGGACACCGTGGAGCTCCTGGAGCACCTGGTGATGATGGTGCCCCAGGCCAACTGGGTCCCCAGGGCAAGCCGGGTCCTCGCGGACCACAAGGTCTCCAGGGGCCAACTGGCGCACCCGGTGTTACGGGACTTCAGGGAGCGCCCGGTAGCCGTGGCTCAAAGGGTCCTAAGGGTGAGACAGGAGAACAAGGTCCCATCGGCGAGAACGGCCCTCCTGGCCCCATGGGACTGAGTGGTTTGGCTGGTCCAAGGGGTCCCCCAGGTGCTCGAGGCCCACAGGTGAAGAATTGCAAAAGTTTCTTGCTAGCGTTTTCGGGTCTATTATGGTACTGATTACGCGTTTTTAACTTGCTTCCTTTCAGGGTCCACCGGGAATTAAGGGACCGAGGGGTGAGGAGGGGTCGGAAGGTGCTATGGTAAGTCATTAACCCTTGAGTTGTAACCAAACCGCTTTAACTTCAGAAGGGCATACATCGACCCAAAAATCCATATTCCATTGCTTAAGGAACAAATGCTATTTCTTTACAGGGCAAAGCTGGACTGGATGGAGTGAAGGGTGAAATGGGACCACCAGGTCCTAAGGGAGCCTACGGACCAAGGGGTGCGATGGGCCCACCTGGACGGAAAGGTGATCGTGGGCCTCCAGGACCTCAGGGTGACCGCGGTCCAAGAGGACCTAAGGGTGCGATGGGACACCGGGGCCCCCCTGGTAACCCAGGTCCTCCTGGTGATGCTGGCCTCGTCGGGCCCGAAGGTCCTATGGGCCCTCCTGGTCAAATGGGTAAGTGAAAATAAAAGAAATATATGAGGCTTTTAGTGATGCAATGCACGTTTCTATATAGGCGGGCGGACAAATGGGATCGAGTGAGATCCTAACCACATCAGTGAGTGATACGCACTTGTTTGACTTGTTTATGTACCTCACTGCACAAGGCATATGACGTACTGATGATCGGTAATGACCGTGAAACAGCTGTCTGCGTCTTGCCTGTCCCACTGCGTGGGAGATGCTTCATCTGCACCCGACCCCGCCATTGTCTTCTTGATTATGGCTTGACACCGCGCACAGGCAGTTAAAGGAAGAGAGGCTGCGTTAGATGCAGTAAAAGTCTACTAAAATATTAAACTAATTTGTGCACAAGTCACCCTCCCTGCACCACACATCCGTGGAGTATACGGTGAAAATTGTCCGATTACGACGGTCAAAATGACTTGTGTTCGTGTCTATGTGTGTGTGTGGCTCCCCCTAAACGGGCCACGTGGAAGATGCGTTGGACCAACACGGGGGCCACATCAGGGCACGGCATGCGTTATTCGGGTTGCGCTCCCATAACAAATGCCGAACATGGAGGTGTGGTGGCACGCCTAGGGGCGGCTTGGACTTAAGGGACCCAGCCGCGCCAGCCAACTGCGTCCGCTCCAGCCTCCGGTCTTCTTGACTCTGTTTTGGCACCGGGCTCAGGTGGGGGAGGAGGAGAGAGTGCGGTAGATGCAGCGCAAGTCTACTATCACTTTAAACTAAATCACGCGCAATTCACTGTCCCTGCTCCACTTTCCCATGGAGCATACGGTGGACATCGTCGGACGACGACGGTCAAACTGTCGTCGTGTCATGTGGCTCCTTTGTTGCATGTATGATCTGAGCTTGAGCATATCACGGGGCGATAAGCGCCGTGGGTTTAAGGTTACCAACTGACAATTACACTCAGAACTCGCAGTCAGTCCAATGTGTGTTGTGTGGAGAGGCAGACTGGTGGTCTGAGAGTCCGGCTGCGATGGCTCCTGCTTAACGTGACCTCTGGCCATGTCACAAATTAGAGATTTGAACCGTTTAACCTCCATTGTGTAAACTCTTAGTATTTGTGTTTGGGGGGCCAGGTCGTGTACGCAGTACGCATAGACGAGGTCATCAGCAGCTGCAACCACTTCCGCATCACAAACCGGACCGGCTCGGACGGTGGTCTGATTGTGGGGGTGGGGGAGAGAGTGAGGTCGACGCCTCAGCGCACTTACCTCACTATAAACAATCTGACGCACTTGAACCTTTCATGATGCGCTAAAAGCCGTGCCTTCGAAGGTTGACAACTGACGAGATAACTCGGACCGCGCGGTCAGCCCAGTGTGGGTTTTGTGTGGAGTGGCTGACCGGCGGACTGACAGTCTGGCTGCAATGGCTCCTTCTTAATGTGACCTTTATAGCACTCCCACTCCATGGGATCCGAGCCAAGTATGGTAGCATGCCCAGGAGTGGCTCCGGTCGCGTCAGCCACCTGCGCCCGCTCCTGCCCCAGTCTTTTTGACTCTGTCGTGACCCCGGCCTCAGGTGGGGGAGGAGGAGAGAGTGCGGTAGCTGCAGTGCAAGACTAATTTCACTTAAAACTAATCCACGAGCAAGTCACCATCCCTGCACTACCATGGTGTGGAGCATACGGTGGACATCGTCGGACTACGACGGTCGAACAGTCGAGGGCTGGTGTGGTCAGGTGATGTATGCCGGATTACCCTGGAAGCTGTCCCCTTGTCTTTATTAGTGGGTCACTTATCAAATGGGGCTTGGGAGAAAGTGAATCTCTCGACACATGTGTGTCCTTGTTGAGATCTGTCGAGTGACTGCAGGTCGGCGCGACTGGAACAGGGGGATGTTGCTTTGCAACAGGAGCAGTTATATGGGAGGTGACTGAATAGAAGTCGTTCAAGCTCCGAAAGCAAGGGCATGCAGTTTCTTTATGACGGAGGGCTACATTATGGCATATTCCAAAGACGAATTGGTAATTGAAAACTCTCATGGGTTTTCCAGTCTTTTGGACGAAACAACAGTTTCATTTCGTCGTGGAATAATTGCTGCTGCCCCCTTCATGCGAATTATTTTTATAGGTAAGCAGGTTAACAGTGCTGCACTTTCTTTCTAGGTAAGATTGCTAGACACTTCCTGTTTAGTTGATCAAGTAGAGTTCAGGAGAACACATCGTAGCGGACAGACGGTTTTATTACACCTCCTCCGAGGTCTCTCGTAAATTTTGCGATGAAAAACTTTAGGAGCAACGTGCTCCAATCAAATACTGTTTTCTGCTAATGAAAACCGTTTCAGGGCTCCTGGAAGCTCACAGAAAGGAAGCCCTAAGCAAGGCAAAAATCTACGAGTGGTTTGCCCGGTTTCGGCAGCCCTTGAACGTTCAGAAATTCAATTTGAATTTTTGTTTTTACGACATCCAAGGAGTCGTTCACGTGAAATTTGATCTTCATAGCACCATGTTGAACCAACAAGTGACCGGCCGCTTCATCGTGACAGGGTGCCTAGCCATCCAGCATTCAATATCAACCAGTTTGTGGCGTAAAACGGCAGGAAACTGGTTTCTCATTGGCCTAGCCTTCTGCGCCTTTTTCTTGTCGCGGTGAATAAAGAAAAACCTCAATGAAAAATGTTTTCCTAACGTAGAAGAGGATAACAAAATTGCTGGAGGCATTTAGCAGACTTAGTTCAGAAGAATATAAATCAATAAAAGAATAAGTTAATTAATTAATTACCGCTTTTGCAACCCTGTCATACTTTTTCTGCTGTAGTAAAAATTTTCCATGAAATTCTCTTGCTCATCGGGAATATGGAAAATTTTCAAACTACAACAGCGAGTACAAGGCTGGAGAACAGGCCACCGAGTATTTTATCATTAAAGTCAGATGTAGACACATTGTAATCTACTCTAATACCACTAAAATCTAAGCATGACCGCAAGTCTTAGGCCTCGATACCTATCTGACATGTGTGCGGGCATTAAACTTTCAGCAAACGAGGTTCATTCTAAACTCTTAACCTCCTCGTTTGTAGGCCCGGCTGGTTCGCGTGGTGTCAGAGGAAAGACCGGCAGGCCCGGACCTCAAGGCCCTCCTGGTCCAGTCAAGATTCTGGACCTGACTGCCGGCTACTTCAAGTTTGAGCCCTCTCGAACGCGCCGTAGTGCTGATCCCATGGAGGACATCAAGGATCCTGGTACATCCTCAGTATTATTTATTGAAAACTGAAACAACAGCTACGCGAAAAGCCATAATTTACACTCCCTTGGTGATGTGTTCTCCATCCGAGAGTTATCCACTGAAGCGTACCCTAACTGATCGGCGAGCTAAAGTTATCTAATTGCCTCAATAATGCACCCTGAAACAAAGTCAGAGGAATAGCGTGCTGATTGGACGTACTTTATCGTGTCAGAGCGCATAAAATACCGGTACTGAATGCTGAGAAGGGCATAGGTAACTAGTATGGGCAATTAATTGACCAAACAGCTTGGAGAGCCCGAATAAGAGGTACACAAAAACCACTGCGTATGCGTGTGTTGACAAGAAGGCTAGCGTAAGATCGCAGAAGTGGCACTCCTGAACAGGGAGCCTTCACTTGCATGGGCGTTCACTACGATAATAATTATAAATGTAGATATAAATCAATGTTTTCTCGTTTTTATCTGCACTCATTCTTGTATTCGATATACGTTAAGGCCATTTCGGTGATACCTTCATTAAAGCTAAAGTTTAAGAGTAAGAGTTTTTAATTTTAAACCAAACTAGGAAAAGTATGGATAAAAACATTATTTGACAATGTCATTAACCAAAAATCAACTGCGTAATTATTTACCATACCAAAAGCTCAGACAGATAGTTTGGCGATTTGCTGCCACTGCAGTATAGAGCTGTGAGGGATTCGGCTCATCAGCGAGTCCCCCAGCGTTCTCGTGTGTTTTCTGTAATATGACCTCCAGTCTTATCCTGCCTTGTTTAATTTCCGAGGAAATTAAGACACAAACTTGGAATAATTTCTTTGGAGCAGACCGCTTCAGGCTTGGACCTAAAATTGCTTTAAATTTTTGAGCTAAACTATTCATAGGAACCTTTGGATCGAGCCTGAAAGGGTCTGCTCCAAAACAAATCCTTTGAAATCACACAAGACAACAAAACTCTACTGTTCAATAACTGAAGGTTCTGCATCTTCACTTCAAATGGCCTAATGTTTTGCTGTATGCCGTGATGTAAGCTAATCTTCGATAAAGTCGCCTGGACGCAGGAAAAAAGTAAGGAGCACACCTCGTTTCCGAAATTGAGCGCAATTTTCGCAAGTCCTGAACTGTTCATGCACTCAAACGGAATGTGTGTAAGTATTGAGGCACTGACAACAGAAGTTGTGAATCCTCCTTCTCCTCCTCCTCCCTGGTATTTAAAGGTTGAGCTACGGCTTTCGAGCGTATTTAGGGTTTTTCTAAATATCTTTTTGAATTTCCTCTACAGACGCCAATCTGTTCCCTAACAACGTGCCTGCTATCGGCACTGTGCTGCGTCGTCTATACGCTCGCATGGAGACCCTGGACAAGGCCGTGAAAAATTACCGCAGACCCATTGGCACCCAAAGCTTCCCCGCCAGGCACTGCCAAGAGCTCATGGAGATCTCGAAGGCTCCTATGGGCCCGGTATCTGGAGAGTACTGGATAGATCCAAACCTAGGATCAAGCCGCGACGCCTTCAAGGTTGACTGTCGATTTGACCACACCTCAGGCATAGCTAAGACCTGCGTTCCCGCCACTGCAGCATCTAAAGCCGTAAGTAGCACAGAAAACGCAGAGCTTGCCTTTGTGACATTTTCCCAACGGATATTGCCAAGTAATTGATGTCTACGTTTCTCTTTAAGTTCCGATTGTCCTCGCTCAAGAAGCCGGAATCGAGTAGCGCCTGGTGGATGTCCAGTCTGATCCAGGAGGGGGGCAACGGAACTGAGCGGGTGAGCCCTTCTCTCTTTTAAACAACAACATGGGCGTTGTTAATCTCCTCGGCTACGTTAAAATGAGTAGCAAAAGACTTATCATTTTTACAACATCTGTGACTTGCGTGCGAGTTAGACTACAATGAGACAGCCTTGCACAGCATTTATCGCCCTACTTATCCTCTATACCTCGTTTTGTGGGCAAGACAATGTGAAGCTTAGCGGAGATGGACGCAGGCAATAAGTACATCAACGACCAGTTTACAGACATTATTACAATAAATGTAGAGCGTTAATTAAAAAAAAAACATAAAGAAACGTCTTCTCACATAAAAATGTAGTGCCGCCTGGTTTGGACAGATAAGTAAGCCTGAAAATCAGAAATGTTGAGCAAAAAGCGTCACACAATGGGTAACCATCAGCTAGATCGTATCTTCTAATGCCTTCCGTAGAGTAGCGAGTACGAGTAAGAGGAGAAAATGAATAGGTGCAAAGCCTTTCTCCGCTGGGCAATACGTCCGCCAGCGAGTGGAGAACAAGAAAGTATGTCTGCGGTGTCTCCGCACGTGAAAATGCCGCTTGAACAGAATTCACCGCCCTAAGCGTAGGACCTAAGTGGAGCGGAAGGGCAATGGCTCAGCCTGAGGGCTGATTTGTCTTGTGATCTTGGTCTAATTAATTGGTAATACTGGAAGTTTTGCAGTACGCCTAGCGTGTGTGTACGGGCTTTGCATTGATCACAATGGAGAAACATTTGCATCAATAAACAACTTCCCTTTAATCGTTTGTGGAGATCTGGGGTGAACGGGATAACTTGCTGAAATTCTTTCATTTGGCCCAGCCGTTTTATCCCTTGTAAGCCGTGTAAACGGCAGGCCCAACGTTGATACTTCTAAAAGATGGCTCATTCTATCCTGGTTTTCTAAAAAATGACAGGTTGTGATTTATTTACATGAAGGTTTCCATAGGGTACTGTCCGCAAAGCATTTATTTGCCCTACCTGTACTGAACTCAGCCAACAACGTAAACTCACCAAACCCTCTGGTTGTGCCGTTACTCAATCCAACCCACCCTTAGGACAGGGAAACTTTAAAGGGGGGTGATGAAGAAACCGAAGGTCCTCCAATACCATCGCTGAGAAAGATAGCTTCGGTGGATTTGTGCGTCCAACTTTCTCATCCCAAAACACTTACGTCTGTGTTCGGTTCAGTCTATAAAAAGAAGGATAGGCAAATGCCTTTTGTGTGGTTTTTCCTTAAAATATACCATCCTCACTTAGTTAGTGGGTCCCAGTCTTCCAGATAAGGTGTTTATTGAAGTCTAACCACCGCCTATATCATTTTTTAGGAGGCTAAAGCTGGACTGAAAATTAACACGCTTTATTTTTATCCGGTTAATGCCTCTAACATAGCTGACGGGGAAGTTACTCTTACTTAATTGAAAAATCCTCCCTCGTCAAAATTCCCTCTATTTGTCTACTGGAATAACCTCTGTTTTGTATGCATTATCGCAATAAAGGGGAAAAAAATCGTAACTTTCCCTTGTATGTTCTAGCTTTTCTACGTCCCACGATCTCAGATGAACTTCCTTCAGCTTCTGCACCACAGGGCCGAACAGTCAATTACGGTAATGTGCCGGAAATCGGTGGTCTACTATGACAATGCCAACAAGAACTTCAACTCGGCGGCTGACCTTCTGCTCTCCAATGGACAGGTTGTAAACACCCATCTGCATAGGCGAGTGCGCGGAGAGAGTGGCACTTCGCACTTTGAAATTAAAGTCAAGGACGGTTGCGCGGTAGGTTTAACAAGAAAACCACCATTTTATCTCCACGAATTTCATGAAGGCAAAACAACCAGGGCTTTTAATTACTGCTTGTTTCCACAATTGCAATTCGAGTTGCGTTAACTATGCTGCTTTTCGGAATGTACTAGAGTGAATGAGACCTTTAGAGTTTTAACCATTGTTTTCAAATGAAACTGAGAAGTTGTCCGGGGACGGCCTAGACACCTTAATCTTGAAGGCCCTGGAGCATTCACACGTACACCTCTACCAACAGCTAAAAATCACTGAACTCGCTTAAGAGTTATGAACATCAGATACCAGATAACTAACAGAGAACATTGACACAGCAGGAATACAGTGGGGAGTGTGAATTGAGACCAAGATGTTGATCCCCAGCAAGGGAAAAAACACTTCGTTTGGGTGACGACATGTAACTTGCTTATGGTTCAGATTTTTATGTTATACTACAAAATGCTAGGCCGCTGAGAGGAGAATTTCCATGGGCTAGCGGCTGTATGCGTCGATAAAAGGAAGAAGTGGAAGACAGAAAGGAGGTTGACCCTGTCGGATCGAGGTAGAAGATAAACGTGGTCAAATGACCGACTGTGTTGTTTTCGCGCGAGCATAGCACGCAAAATGAAAAAATTATGGCAATCCATTCTCTCCTGTGTATGCAAGCCTAAGCATGGATGAAGACAGGGGAAATTGTGGTGGAAATTAAACTTGGGCCGTACCAGATATTCAGTTTGACACACGCTGCACAGGAAGTTTCAGTGGAAACAACAGTCAAGTGACTAGACAAGTTCCCGGGTCTCATTCTAAAATTAGTTCATCCACAACATTCTAGGTTCATTTGCATATAGGATCCTGGTGATTACAACGTATCTAAAATTTAGTAGTACATGGTACTCCATCAATTTGAAGTTAAATAAATGAAGTAAAACTTAACTTCATAAGCATGAACGCAGCAAATCTAAACAACCTTGTTATCTACATGATTCTTCAACGGATCCCGGGCCATTCAAAAATAAAGGCTTAGAAATCGGATGTTACTGTGACCTCAGTAATCAGAAGACCCCATCTGTCAAGACATTTTTATTTAGTGCTTTTAAATTTACCCGTATTGCTCTTTTTAGGACCGTTCTGAGAGCGGAGGAACAGCCACTTTTGATCTGACGGCCAAGAACCCAGAATACCTGCCTGTTCTCGACATGAAGATGGTTGACTTTGGTGACGAGTCTCAGCTGCTGGGCTATTATGTTGACGCCGTCTGCTTCTCCTAGACCTACCGCTCGACATAGGTATCTTAAATATAAACAGATCACAAAAACAGGAATTGAAATTTGCCGCTAAAATACGCGACGAAGTTGATGAACGTACACCAGAAGCTTCACCCTGTCACATCTTCCACAATCCTTTCTGACTTCCTATAGTCTTCCGTTTTTTCCCCATTTTTGTTCTCCCTCGATCCGAGATTTGTGATAAAAGGTGGTTATTTGTCGCTACACCTAAGCGTCCAGAAGGAAAATGTACAGTAATTTTTGTGTGTGTGTGTGTGTGTGCGCGCAGTTGTTTAGAAGCTAACTGGAAAAAGATTAATTCATTTTTTTTCGTGCTGTTATCGAGGCCTCAGTAAAGGAAGGCATACTGATATTTACTTGTTCTTATTCTAAATTAAAGTGGGGTTGCTATAAATATCTGTGGTGTCCGTGAAGGCGGCGGTGATGTAGCAGAACATTCCGCCTTGACCGGCTATACATCAAGAAAAGCAAGCCATATCATGGGAGCTGTTCACTTTACCGTACCGCCTCTGAATATTGGTAGGCAGAATAATTATTGGAAACGTCAGAAATCTCTCCGGGGATGCATCTACTTTTTTATAACGAGATGTTTCCAGCCGACCACCGGCAACTTAGTTCTCAGTCGTTGAGACATGATTTTTATTACCCAATAAGATATAAATAATCTGAGAGCGAAAACTAAAAGGTAGGTTTTGATGTAGTGAATTATAAAATGAGTGATTACCCTTCAAAATGAGGCTGGAGACACACGTATATTCTCCACGAAGTATGGTTAACTAACGGGAAAACCTAGCAGGCGAAAAAAAGCAGAATCATGCTACTTGTGACATAAAGGCGGGCGCTTTTTCAGTGAGACCTACCCCACTCCGTGTGATATGCTAACCTTTAAGCTGAGAGCATTGCTCGCCATGCGAAAATGCATATCCCTCCGAGCAAAAATACGACAAGGCAACAGATGTATTGACTATCCACACTGAGAAGAATGGGACGCATTGGGTAATAAATGACAAAACGTATGCCCTCATAATTACTGCTAGTGCTGTGGAATTAATATTCAAACAAGAAGCGTACAAACCAAGCACACATTCTGTTTACATCAGAGGAACTCATTACTCGTTCGCCCCTACTTGACTGAAAAAGCCCTCATAGATTCTGTGCTGGTCAAGGATATAAAATTAACTTTAACAGCACACACTGAGTTCGTCCCCGTCTAGCGTCCTAAGTCCACTAGCTGTGAGAGCCGATCTTTTCTATACATGAGGAAGATTTTCGTGAGTTGGCTCTCTTTCTTTCGTGTGTCATACCGAGGCGTAGACTGGGAAGCGCGTTAGTAGTCACGTGTTGTCTACGCGAGTTTGGCATGTCTGTGCCAGTATGATCTAGCGACCAGCTGAATACTAAACACGTGATTGGTTGGCCATTAGGTTGAGTGAGACACGCATGATCACGGGAGTCTGCAGATAAGACACGACAATATCCGATGATTGGGAAATGGCACCAGTTTGTGGGCATGTCCATGAATGGGCGCAGCTGGAAAATATGAGCCTCAGCTAACAACCGAGTATAGGCCGTGTATAAGCAGTATGCTTGTAGGTTAGAATGGTTGTCGCTGTAGTCGAGTGGCTACAAGGCGACAGAAAAAAGGGGCATTAGAACAGCTGCTACTACATTGTTATACGACACTCAACTAAAGTGGTACCATCAACCGCAAATAGCCGTAAAGTATCCTCTGTGGAACCTTTGTGAAGTTGACTTTCGTCTACAAAGAAGACGACACTACTCTTCGCTATCATGTGTTATTAAAATGGTAAAACTAGCAGTTCTGAAGGAGCGCTCCGAGGTTTCTGTGTATCTGCCTGCTGAAAAAGCAACACATTGGTGTGGATTGTGCATAAACCAGAAGCAAGGTTTCAATTTTCAATATCTAGGGCCATTAAATTGGTTGCATGAAACTACAGAGACCATCGGTGGGAACAATCATCCGATCGACAGCCATTTTCGTGAACTTTGCATTCCTCAGTAACAGTGTGGATGAATTTACAAAATTTGGGCGTTATCTGCAAACATGCTACACTCGCAGTAACTTATTTCTTAGAAAAAATGAGAAATTTGGTCTGTCTCAGTCTTGATACCATGTAACGCTACCATCTTTGGCTGGAAACCCCTTTTTTTTACTGACCTGTACAAAAAAATTGAAAACGATAAACGCAGAAATCGTCCATCTATTTAAGTAGCTCAGCTCTGTAACTCATTCACTTATCCACTCACTAAATAATTGAATGTAATGTCAGTTTATGGGCAATGTCAAAATAATAACAGTGGGGTCAGGTTAGCAGTGAATAAACCCCCAAAAATATGGTAACTAGTGTTTTTCAGTTATTGCGGTTATTCAGGAGAAAAACCTGCTGCCCCTGCGTTCGCACAAGTGCAGTGTATTTCAATATCCCTTCCTTTTCATGCAACCGGGATTCTGTGCCAGACGAGGGTGCGTACGCGAACGATTGCTCATTGTCGACTGAAGAATTTACCGGTTGTGCGCTGCGTGAACAGCGCTAAGAGCCTGCGCTCTCTGATAAGCCGGAAGATAGTTTCCGATGTGTTGGCAAGCATGATTCGTGGAAGGTGTTCTGACTGAAGAAAAATAGTCATATTTCTCTTCGCAAAGACTAAGTTCGTCGGAATTTTACAGCCCTGGGTAGTTTAATCCACATTGCGATCGCTTTTACCGAAAAAAGCTGATGATATCTAACTGCACGTGTCAGAGGGAGAAATAGAAATACATTACGGTGATTGTTGCGTCAACACTGGTCAAGTTGCTTCAGAATACTAAGGGATTTTAATGTACGACTGTTTAAAGACTTAAACAGTAACAGAACCTTTTCAAGTAATAGGTGAAATCAATTATGATTAAATTTTGTAAGCCTTCAGCGCTGGTGGTACGTGAGATTGCTGTGTTCCGAGGATAAGCCTCTTAAGTAAAAAGATTCTAGACCAATTCTATCATTCTCCATTCACTAGCACGGCGAAGGCTAAATACAAGCGAGCAGTATATCAGCCCAGGCCAAAAGCAAATTTTATAAAGACCAATACTAAAATAAATAGCTTTAAAATTACGGAGGACAAACCCGGTGGTTCTGCGTGCTTTGGAGAAAATCAGAGCGCAATGCACTGAAAGATTAAAACCGTTGGTATATGATATGCCCAGATTCTTAATAGCTCCATGTACATTTATTTCGGAACCGTCCATGCTTAATTGATGTTGATGATCGTCGCCAACAACCATAATGGAAAATTTGTGCCAAGAAAAAGAAAGCCGCCAGGTTAAGCATCACTGGTCGAAGGCATGAAGATAGTTTTATTGAAGCGGTTGAACACGATGTTGCGAGCTGAGGCTTTTTATCAATAGGCAACTTTCAAATCATCCACATACATAAAAGGCCTGTCATTCTGAAATATATCTGGTATATCATTAGCGAAATGCCAAAGTAAGACCGTATTAAGCATACCTCGCTGAATAACTTAACTTCTTGCACGTTCGGCATTGGAGATAACATGGCAGATTTTAACAAATTGTGTGCGAGAGCCCAGGTAAGAAGATATGCAAATCAGGAGTTTTGTAGGTATTTGTATAATTTACATGTTTGTTTCTTTCTTGTTCACCTGAATCTTTATGTACGCTTGTTTAATGTGCTAAATAAATATAACAGCCAGCTTCAACCGGCATGTTGGACGTCTTCTGTTTTCGCTGCTGCATGTCACCGCTGCTATCTTGATTTTACTGATCTCTCTCAATTACTTTCAGTCAATTGCAATGATTGATCTTCATTTCACGATTGCATTCTACTGATCGCCGTCTCAATTAAACTCCTGACTCTGCTCTTTATCCTTGATGTATAGCTTTCTGGATCTAGCTCAGAGTTCATTACAATCCTCAACAACACTCGCTATCTAGAAGCTGCGTTTTTCGTGAGTCTGCATTCTAACAATCCTCTGACATTTTTGCCGTCCTTTTGTCGTTTGTAGTTTAGACACAATTCTCCACTTAGCGTTAATTTATTTTGTACACCTCGGTTCTTAGCAGTTTCGACCCTCGTCTACACTACAGTTTATAACCTATTGTGAAGGAGGAAATGTTCAAAAGGAGACCATGGTCAGCTTTAGCAAAATTGCAATAAACCTAAGAAAGTGCAAAAACATTTCCTTATATTATCGAACGCGATAAAATGTAGAGAGCTGGCAGGTGTCACAAGGCCTTGTTTTGAGGATACCATGCTGATCCGCACTCAATAGGCATAAACAAATGGTCTGCAGGGCCTTCAGACATGCTAAAATTGTTTTTGTTGGCCCAAATTCGTCAGATGACGTAGATTGGTCGTGTTTGGGGGTAGGCAGTGTGCGACTCGTTCCACACATTGGGAAAGGTTTCACATTTGCGAGCAAGATTAAATAGCTTCCACAGAAGGGACGGAAAATATTCGCATCTGCCTTTGTAGTACTGACCTCGACGCCAGCTTGTCCAGGACCATGAGATTGGAAAACCGTCAAATGGCTACGGTTACATCCCAAGGGGTAAAATCATGGTTTTGAGGACGGCACCGGTCCAACCCCAGATGGTCGGAAGGGGAGCGGTCGAATTTTCAATACGCTGAAATGATTAGCGGTCAACTTGTTGTCAACTATGGGATTTCAAAGGGTGTCTTCCGTATTTGTTGACCTTAAATCGATTGGAAGGTTAATCCAAAGAAAGCAATACCTGGAAGCAAAGAACAGAGAGCGTTTACGTGTGGAGGATATAAGAGGGTGTATAAGCAGTGAAGAGTTACTTATGTTGTTTGGACGACTAACAAGGGTAAGGGATAAAATTTGGGGAATATTTGAACTATTCTTAAGTCGGAAAAGGAGGCAGATGCTATCTTTTAGTCTCCGAACCCATAGACATTTTAGGCTTGTTAGCTGGCACCTATTCGAGTAGGAGGTAGGTGAAAGTGTCAGAAGTAATAGTTTCCGAGTAAAATGTCTTTGGAGCTTTTCAATCTTAGAATGGCTATACTCGGTCAATAAACCTAAGAATGGGCAGCAATATTCAAAAATGGGAAGGAAAAACACTCGATAAGTCTTGATTAATTTCAGGGAGATAAAAATTAAAAGCAATAAAGCCATATATATGGGCAGCTTTGATCGTAATTCTATCGGCATGAGGCAAGAGATTCAAATTATAAGTGTAGCTCAAACCTTTATTCTTATTGATGGAACATTCAGTCATATCTGTTTTTTGAAAAATAACTGTTTGTGGAAGGCTTTAAAGCCCAAAGCACATGCAAGGACATTTAGAAGTTTAGAATTCCATTTGTCACGTTGAGCTCCACGCGGAAAGAGCATTCATGGATTTATTCTAAGTATCGTTTGGCCGTAGATTTAGAGAAGGAATATATGAATTTAAGATCGTCCGCATCAATAAAAGACTGAGAGTGTTTAACTGCGGATGAACTATAATTAATGTTAAGCAAAAACCAAAGAGGACCTAGCATGGTAATTTGAAGCAAACCACTTAAATTAGGGACCTCAGCTAAAAAATGAGGACCCCACTAAATCCTTTTGTTTCCGAGTAGTTAGGTATGACGTAATGAAATCAGTAAGAGGACTACGAAGTTCAAAATCTTCCAAGTTAACCACGAGTCTCCTATGAGGCACTATTTCAAGGCCTTACCAAGATCAAAATAAAAACGATCGTTTTTATTTTGATCTTGGTAAGGCCTTGAAATAGTGCATCATCTCTTCGTAAGGATCCTCGAGGATCCTTACGAAGAGATGTTAATAGATTTAGAAAAGACATATGAAATGTTTTACATGAGCGATCGGGTAGTAAGCCATGTTTGGAAGTGCTAAGAAGGTGATTTATTATGCAAAAATCTGTTATTTGTAAGGCAATTAATTTTTCAAAGACCTAAGTAAAAGAAGGGGTTTAAATACACCGCGATAATCGTGAACATCCGAGCGTAAGCCAGATGTAAATACTAAAATAATAATAAAGTTTTTCCAATAATCAGGAAAGAACCCTTCTCGAGAAAAACTGAGAACTCTTTGCTCAGCAAAGGGGGAACATCACTTAGCTAGTTAATAAGAAAATTGGGGATGTTGTCGGTTCCAACTGAATCTGATTGACCAAGTTGACTTCTTTGTTTCTGAATATTTGTAGGAACGAAATCAATGTAAGTGAGCAACCCATGAGACGTCAGGAAGATCGCAGGGATGGGATTGGTTTCAAGGGTAAAATGTTTGGCAAAGAAGGAATTAAACAATGCTGCTTTGTCTGAATCCCCTGTTATTAAATGATTCTTGCAATCGAGTAAGGGCGGAATGACTTTGTGAGATTTAGTGGAAGAACGGAGACGTAAGACATGAGCAACTGATCTGGCAGGCTCAGCATCACTAAGTGCTAGAGACCCCCTACGCCTATCTCGTGCGATCCTCATTTTTGAAGCTTATTCAAATATTTGTGTGAGTGGACCGATAACGAACTTATGGACGGATCATTAAGTTAAGAAGGAACTCTGACAAGTACCACCGGCATAGTTATCCAGCAGGCCTTTCAAGTCTTTGGAATAATAAGCTCAGAAACCGAAGAACAAATAAAAAACAAGCATAATTTTATGCTGCGTAATATTCCAAATAACATATCTGCTATCGACGGTTCGCGTTTGTTTCTGCAAAGCTGTGACTTGGGATTCCGATTCATGCACGCTAACCGACTGCGCTTCTTTAGTCCTGATCACCCGATATTAGTCAGTCTATTTTACTTGATAGAAGTTAACTTCATAATGTCTAGGAAGGACATTAGTAGAGACTTTTCCCAAAAACGGCATTGCATAGTTTCCCTGACCCCATCCCAATGCGAAGAAAAATGAAAAATTTTAAAATGATGGCAAGCAACATAGAAATGATTACCCCTGTTGCCATGTTGAACAAATCGCACCCAATTTAAATTACAGCCTCGCCGACTGATTACTTAGTTAACTTTGTAAGAAAAGTGACTTTAATTGATTTGTGGGATTTCAAGACAGCAGTTCTTTTCTTATTCGTTCAAAAGACAGCAGTACTTCTCATATTCCCACAACCATACCAAGTTTACCATTAACTCCTGGTAAACCAACGCAGATTGCTAGCTCAAAGACAAGTCCAGCTAAAATCTCGACCACTCGAAAACCGCATACATTTAGCCTCTCTACGAAAACGAATCTTAACGATCCCCTATTTCTCCTGAAAACATCCCCATCCAAACTTCATCGAATTTCCAGCTACCACACAGACCTTATACTGAGGCTGATAAACGAAACATACAAGCATTCTCGCCCCTCAAATAGTGCTTCTGTGCCACTCGCAGCAGTGCATCCCCAATAACGAAGCCAATTTTCTCCACGGTCGTTCCCCCAGTTGTCTCTCAATACGAAGGGTCCTACTGTACTACTAGACTCACCTGACCTTCTGTGTCACTTTACTAGGAATACTTTGCAGTATCCAGTCCAGGGATTTAACGGACAAGGCCCAATTGCTAGCGGTTTTACTCAGTTCCCCTGTCTGTCATTTCCACCTCCATATTTTACTCCCTTTCACCCACATCAGGCGCGTACGATCTCACAGCCTTTTTTTCAGGACAGAGCGGGAGTACCCACCCCTTTGTTCAGTGGCCCGTCAACCACTGGACGACTTAGCCACCCTCCCTCAAAAACAACCAACTTGCCCACATAATCCGTTCGTTCTAAATGCCAAATCCTTGCTCAATAAAATGCCCCTGATTAAGACTCTGGTCTTCGTCCACTGTCCAGCTATTGTTATGGTAACTAAACCATGGAAAACAGCTTCCGTAGCCGACTCCAAACTCTCTCTTATAGGTTATAATTGTACTCGAAATGATCGTCGTGACAGCCGTGGTGAAATATAGCTGTATCTATGTTAAGGAAAAGCTGGTATTTCAGCCATCTTCCCATCCGCAAGATACCGCCGTTGAAGAGAGCTATTGGCTTCAAATTACCTTAAAGAATAAGAAACCTTTACTCGTTGGCTGGGTCTATCACCTACCCAATACTATTGAAAATTACGATCTTTGTCTATCACAGGCTTTTCACGCCATGGATGACTTAAATTTTAAGTCTTGCTTGAATGCAGGTGATTTCAACCTTCCTCAAATTCGATTGTTTCCACCTTCCGGTCTCATTGAGTTTGAGGACATACTCGAGGCCGTAGATATCAGCATGTGGAAGCAAGTTGTTGACTTCCCTACCCGAGGATCAAGCATAATTGATCCAACCTGCTTCAGAGTCAGCTTGCCTTTGAAAGTGTCATCTTTAGGCCCACTTTGGAGCTCAGACCCCGACATCGTTGTTTCTACACTATAATTCGAATCTGATGAGACGTTTTCCAAAAAATAAAGCTTTTTCTTTGAGTTCCGATCAGCCCTTTCGATATAATTATTTATACATCTTAATTTCCACGATTGGTCTGATTTATTCCGATGTCGGAATGTAAACACCTGTACCGGTATGCTGTACGAGGTTTTTCAATCTACTTATTTCTCGCTTTGTTCCCCGTAAGAAAATACTTAATGTCACGGATGAGGTTTATCTCCCTTTATCTTTTAGCCGTAGGTTGAGAGTGTGTGAGAGAGAGAGAGATGAATACGCTTTATTTTTAAGTATCATTCAAAAATTTGCGTAAACTCTCTCGTCGATTCCATTTGCAAAAAGCTACTTCGGTTTTGCCCTTGATTTGACGTATTTTTGAGCTTACAGGCCATCCGAATAAACTCGGCTAGCTAATGAGGTCAAATGTGTCAACAATCGTTCGTTGAATGTCGCAAAACGTTTTTCACGCACAATAAGAACCCATAGAAAAACACGGCAACCCGTCCTTCGAGACGCCGTTGGCAATCCTATAGTTTATGAAAAATTGAGCGCTGATAGTTTTAACGTTTTCTTGTCAAGAACATTTATTGAAAATTTGGCAGCGCCCTTTCCAACTATCTGGGGTTGAATTCATGCCATCCTCAAAACCATGACTTTTACCCTCTGGGACGTAACCGTAACAGTTCGCTGTTTTCGTCAATCTCATAGCCCTGTACCAGATGGCGTCCAGGTCACTAGTATAAAGGCGGATGCTTATGATATTTTTCCATCCCTTCTGTGTTAGCACTTTAATCCAGCCCTGGAAAGTGAAACCTTTCCCAGTGTGTGGAAGAAATCGCACATTCTACCTATCCAAAATACGGCGCGTCTGCGTCAATTGACGACTTTTGGCCAATCAACACAGTGTTTGCAACTTCGAAAAGCTTGGATATCTTGATCAAAGATAAGATGATGCATCACTTAACCGAGAATAACCTACTGAGTGCGGCCCAGCATGGTTTATCTCAAAAACAAGGTCTTGTGATACCTTTCAGCGCTCTTTCTTTGATCACGTTCTACAATCTAGGGACAATTGTTTTGCACTTTACATAGTCTATTTCGATTTCATTAGAGCTATTGATCGTGTTGATCATGCCCTTCTTCTCCAGAGACACTCCTCGTTCGGTATGTGGTAAATTTCTGAGCTCTCGCACGCAACATATTATGATCTTCAAGGCTATCTCCAGCCCCGCTCGTGTGAAAAGTGGAGTTATTCAGGGTAGTTTGCTTGACCCTCTCTTATTTTGTCTTTTTGCCAATGATGTACCAGGTTTGTTTCCGAATGTTAGGCCCTTTATGCATGCCGACAATTTTAAGTTGCCTATCTATACAAGCCGGCAGATCGCGACACCATGCTTTATCTATTAAAAATGATCTTGAGGCCTTTGCCCTTTGCTGCTGCACATGGCGCCTTTCCCTTTCTTACCACAAATGCCCCGTGATGGTTGTTGGCAATGACCGTCAGCCAAAAATAGGCATAAATGGCCACGACCTAAATATGCCTGGCTTTAAGGATCTCAGCATATCAAATTCCAACGTCTTAATCTTTCAGAGCATTGTGCCCTGATTGTCCCCAAAGCACACAGAACTACCGGGATTATCCTCCTAAATTTTATAACTATTGATATTAGACTCTACCGTTATAAAATGTACGTAAGGTCTGGCTTGGAATACTGCTCGTTTTAATTAAGCCTTCTGCACGCTAGTTAACGGGAGGAAAGAGAATTGGTCCAGCACTTCTTCACCAAAACATTTTTATCATCGGAGCACATTAATCTGCCGTATCAAGAACGCTGTAGAGCTTAAAAATATTGATCCCTTATGGTTTCGCCGAGTACAGAAGGGACTCGTCTTTATTGTTTAAACTTTTGAATAGTCGTACATTTAATCCCCTTGTGAGGTAGCTTGACCACTATCATAGCAGCAGTCATCGCAATGCCTTTTTGATTCTTCCATTAACTCGCACAGTTAAGTATCATCTGTTCCATTCGGTAAAAATTATAGCCAGATGGAAACAACTACCCCAGAATATGAAAATAATACGAAGTTCTTCTTTGTTTAAGAGAATTATTACTAGTTTTTTCATTTACAACAGCTTCCAATCATTCTGGTTTCCAAAACATTAGGATCTGTTTTCCAGTTAGACTAAGTGCGCTGCATCTAAGCTTGATCGCAGGTCTTACCTTGAGGGCGATGGCACAATCTCTGCAGCCTGCTTCCGGGGACTTCTTCAGCGTAAAGCGAGCAACGGTCCATGGATGCACTTTTGCCTGAGGCAGAATCCCGGTTTCTAAAACAGACAGAGACTTTAAACAGAGTGCACTTGTCTTAGCCCTTCCCTGATCTGAACTGCTATCATCTCACAGGCAGCCATTTTTTGTCCTGAATAACATAAAGATAGGAAAAACACCTATAATTATATATATTCAGGAGATTTTTCGCTGCCAGGCTGATCCTCACTGAATATTTCATCTGATAATGCCCGTAAACCGGCATTAAATACAACTATTATTATTATTATTATTATTATTATTATTGAAGACCGGAGCGATCACAATGTTCTGCAAAATAATCTGCACAGACTGCAAACATGGTCCGAAAAATGGCTCCTGTATTTCAATGTGCAAAAGTATGCCGTTTTCGACCTGCGTCCAACCAATTATCTTCCAACTGCCAACGTGAGGGCACATTACCTGAACGACACTCAAACTCCCATCGAATCTTCACAGAAGGACCTCGGTGTTTGGATACAGACCAATCTGAAGCCATCATGGTGCTGCATCAGGGCTGCAAACACCGCCATGCAGGTATTGAAAGCTATCAAAACGGCGACGAAGACCTCTTTGCTAAAGTCTTCACCACCTTCGTTTGACCTAACCTAGAATATGACATACAGGCATGGCTCGCAAAAGACAAAATATATATTAAGGAAGTTCAACGTCGTGCAACAAAGCTAGTAAGAGGTATAAAATACCACTCTTATATAGAGAGACTGGAATGCCTACATCAATTCCCCCCGTGTTACAGGCAGCAAAGAGGTAGTCTTATCTTAGCTTCCAAGATAATACATGGTCTTGAGCAAGAGCTGCGCTTCGAGAACATGTTTCATTGGTACTTCTCGCCTCATCTTCGTGGACACGAAATGAAGCTGCGCACGAAAATGTCCAGCCTAAACCTCCACTCTGAATTATTCACGCGATGGATAGTAAAACAGTGGAATGATCTCCCGCAGTCAGTCATGGAGGCGACGTCCCTACAGCTTTTCAAGAACAGCTTGGATAATTTTATGTATCCCTTGTTTCCCCTCGACGTTCCTAACACGAAGTTATATCATCTCAACTCCAGATATGAGTTATTTGTAAAAACAATGCTACTTATTTTTTGTGAATACTATTTGTATAGTGTACGTTATTAAGAGTACGAACACTGATGTATATTACACTTTGGCTTATAAACAATAGGGTTTTCAAAGGTGTACCTATTATCATCACCAAATAAGCTCAACTGAAACTGAAATGAACTGTCTTAGAACTGGAAGTTCAACGTCGTGCAACAAAGCTAGTAAGAGGTATAAAATACCACTCTTATATAGAGAGACTGGAATGCCTACATCTATTCCCCCCGTGTTAAAGGCAGCAGAGAGGTAATCTTATCTTAGCTTCCAAGATAATACATGGCCTTGAGCTAGGGCTGCGCTTCGAGAACATGTTTCATTGGTACTTCTCGCCTCTTCTTCTGCAAACAGACTGCACGCGTGTCAGCACTTCCCTGATCTGAACTGCTATCATCCTTACAGGCAACAGTTTTTCCTCCTGAATAACATAAAGAAACGAAAAACTATATTCAATTCAATTCAATTCAATTTATTGAGGGAAATAGGCATGGGCCTCTGAGTACCCTATTTGTAACGTAAAATTAAGTGCGGTATACAGAGAAACCGTGTGGGTTGCAAAGGTACAAAAGGCGGTCATAAAATATGACAAGTGGTGCACGACTCTCGAGGGTTAATATAAATTCCTCATCGCTCAGGCTCGTTGCGGAACATAAAACTGTCAAGGTTCCTTTTAAAGCTTTCTAGCGATGGTGACATCACAACGTCTTCAGGCAGGGCATTCCATGGTTTAAATTACTCTGACAGAGAAGGAGAACTTGCACACATCCAGTCTCGCCTGCTGGACACGCAGTTTCAATGGGTGACCTCGGAGATGGGTCGTGGCGGCAAATTCAAAGAAGTCCGAGAATTCCAGGCAACAATCCAATCCCTTCACAATGCGGAATGTCTGCAGGAGATCACCATGCATTTGCCTATAGCTCAAAGGGAACAGATTAAGATTCATTAGGCGGGTTGGATATGGCAAGGAGCTTTGACTTCTAACCATTTTGGTGGCATTCCTCTGTACTCTTTCGAGGCAGTTCTGATCTTGAACTGTCCAGGGTTTCCAGGCGTGCATAGCATATTCCAAATGCGGCCTAATGAATGTTCCAAAAAGTCTTAGCAAAAGATCTTCATCGAAATCCAAAAAGGCTCGTCTGATGGCATGCAACACCGAAATTGCGCTCTTCGCCACTTTCGAGCAGTGAGACGATGGTTTTAAGATGGTGGTCGTCAGCACACCAAGGTCCTTTTGGGTTTCCACGTCTTTTAAGGCTTCATCGTTGAGAAAGTAACTTCTACTTTCGGCAGATCCAGATGGGTTGCCTAAGCGAAGTATTGTACACTAATCGACGTTGAACCGCAAAAAGCCAATGATTCGACCACTCCTCCAACCGAGTTAGGTTGATCTGCAGTTTATCTTCGTCAGCAGGGCTCTGGATTACATTCCAGATTTTAATGTCATCGGCAAACATTGCTGCTTCACAGTCGAGATTCCTGACACAATCGTTCACGTATATTAAAAACAGTATTGGCCCTAGTACTGAACCCTGAGGAACCCCACTCTCGACCGCAGCAGAACTTGACCTCTCTTGGCCGATGCACACAACCTGGCGCCGACCCACGAGGAAGTTTTCGATCCACTTGAGGAGGTTACCTCTGATTCCAATTCTTTCTAGCTTGTACAGCAGTCTCTCGTGCGGCACAGTATCGAAGGCCTTTTGAAAGTCAATGAAGGCAATGTGAACCACGTGTCTATCTTCAAGTGCTTGGATCCACCTCTGGAGCGAATACAGCAAATTCGTTGTGCATGATCTTCCTTTTCTGAACCCGTGTTGACAGCTTGATAACAAATTATGAGTCTCTAGGAATTTCACCAATTCGCTCTTGATGATCCTTTCCATAATCTTGCCAGGATGCATGTCAAGCTTATGGGCCTGTAGTTTGTCACTGACGCCCGGCTACCACTTTTGTACAAGGGAGTTATATGTGCCAGCTTCCAATCGAAAGGAAGTGTTCCGGAGTCAAAGGACTTTTGAAAGAGCACTGACAGAGGTGCGGAAAGTTCATTGGCGAGTTCTTTCAGAAGCTTGGGTGGAAGCTCGTCTGGTCCTGGGGATTTCGACTCTTTTAGTTCTTTTAATTCCTTTTGGATCAGAAATTCTGAGAATAGTATGTGGCTAATGCTTGCAGTCGGCGGGTTATCCACTGAGGGACGAAGGAACCTTGCCTCGTTTGTGAAGACTGAGCGGTAGAACTGTGAAAAGTACTCAGCTTTTTCCCTGTTTTCAGAAATTTCGACGCCCACGGCAGTCTTAATCAGCGGTATTTGATGTTTATTCCTTTGTACATCTACGGAGGTAACTGTAGACTAACTTTGGATTCTGCGTTGCCTTTTGCAGCAAAGTCTTCTCAAATTCTCTTCGCGTTTTAAGAATAAGGCTTCTCATTTTGTTTCTCTGTGTTTTATACTTATTAAAATAAGCGACTTGATTAGACTCGCAATATTTTCTCCACAACTTGTGCTTCCTGTTTATTTCCCTTTTTAAGTTGCTGTCTAGCCACCCAGGACGCTTGCTGTGATGGACACTCGTTATCGGGCAGTGGTTGTCCATAAGTTGCAGAAGAACATTTCGGAAGGACTCCCAATCTTCGTTCACGGTGCTCGAAAAACATTGAGGTCCAGTTGATGTCTGTTAAATCTGCTCGCATCTGATGAAAGTTTCTCGCCAAACGTTACGCCATTTTTCCTCTATAGCAGGCGCAACGGAGAATAAGGAGTAGTCCCACATAAGCACCACATGATCACTACGACCGAGCGGAGGCATTGAAATAATCTCGTCAATGCTGCCTGATGTTTTCGTGAAAACCAGGTCAAGACAGTTAGCCCTTTGTCCTTCACGTGTTCTGGTGGGGAAAGGGACATGTTGTGTGAGGAGTGCCTTCAAGGTCTTTTGCAGAAAAACATAATCAAAAGTCGATTTCGGGCATGATGATTGAACAGTGCTCCAGTTAATTCCTGGTGCGTTGAAGTCACCCATAATCATGACATTAGGTCGACTGGATAAATTTTCTAATTGTTCCAACAAGTGGGTGTCCGCGACTCGGTCTATCCTAGGTGGCCGATAGACAATGAGGACATCTAGACATGAAGAGCCAAGAGCCTTGATATTCAACCATATGGCTTCCGTGCTGCACGCAAACTTGCTCGTCTTGTCAGACACTATTAGCACGTCTTTCACATACACAATTATTCCACCACCCTGTCGGTTTTCTCTGTCCCTCCGATATATTTGGTATCCAGACAATGTTATTTCGCTATCTCGAATACTGCCCGACAGCCAGGTTTCGGTTACTGCTATCACATCCGGAGATACTTCGGCAAGGCAAATTTTTAACTCATCAAGTTTTGATAAAAGGCTTTGTGCATTTGTATACAAGCACTTCAATTTTGCGCCAACCAAATTTCCTGTTGCGTTTGTCAATTTTATGGGCCCAACTGCGTCTCCTCTAACGTCAAGGTCGTATGTCTTTTCCGTTTCTTGATGATTTTCGGTAACTCTGGTTTCTTTAGTGAGAACGCTGGGTGTTACGGAATCAGTTCTGACATCTCTTTGGGCAATTGGTTCCCTGATGGTTTTGGCGTTAGTGAGGTGGCTGCCGTTGTCCTCAGAACAATCGGTTGGTTCAATGGAAAATTCGTATTCTTTTGAACTACCTTCCCCTTGAAAATAGCCAGATTGTGTTCGCCAGCCTTCAGTCTTGATTGTAGTTCCAAGACAAGTTCCCGGCGTTTCAGCCTTTCCGCAGGGGAGTAGTCCGGTTGAAAAAAACCTCTTTATGCGAGTGACGGAGGTTAGTTTTTTTGGATAGGATCGCCTTGATTTGGTCTTTGCTCTCTAGCATTATTTTCAGAGGTCGCGGTCGCGGCGTTCCTAGGCTGTCTTCAGACTTTTTGCCGATCCGGAATGCTTTAATAACTTTTACTTCCAACGCCCGGTGGGAGCAACTGGTTTAGGAGGCCATTAAACGAAGCAAGGTCTTCGGCGACACGGTCGTCTGGTCGGACTGCAGTTGACTCGTGCAAACCCTGAATAACTAAACACTGTTGCCGATCCTGGTGCTTGGAATTTTCGCTTCCTCCTAAGTTCTCCTTAGGGGCACGAGAACGGTTTACAGAGCTCTCGTTGGGATTTAGTCTACCTCTGACCATACTCTCATCTGAAGGCTTCAATGAATCCATCAGAGTTGATTGTGACTTTGTCCTCCTGTTGTGGTGTTTCCCCATTGCAGCTTGCCACGCGTTTGTTTCTTGGGATTCAACTACGGGCTCTTTAGAACACCCAAGATAGCAGGATGAGATTTGTGGTTTGCTCTGGTCGTCGTCCGTAGGATTCAGAGACTGTGTTCCTGTTATCCGGTCGTTATGGGTAATCGCGTCCGAACATTGTGAGCTGTAACAAGTTGTAGTTTTTGATACTTTTGGTGCTTTAGTCACTGCCTTTTTAACTGGAATATTGCTAAGCGTATTTCGTCGAGTAATGTTATCTTGCAAGAGCTTCCTTAAGTCTGCAAGCTCATTTTCCAGTTTTTGAACTCTTAGTAAAATATAAGAACATCCAACGCAAGATTCGTCCTCGTAGCCGACGGATTTGGCTGCCATTACGCTTTTGCGCGCTTTGCTGGTTTTTGGTTGTAAGTATAAACTGATTGAGTGCCAGTCGTGGATGTCGAAGCCAGCTCAACAGGCTTTCCTTTAAAGGAAGTTCCGTGACTGGTTCTGTTGCTAGCAAACAATTGTTTTGAGTCCATAAATGTTAAAACACTGCGTAAAAGTATGTTCTCCTTTGAGCGTATAACGAAAATTTCCGACTGGCTTTGGAGTATGGCGAGTATTTAATGCAATATGAGCAAAAATGTTTATACTTGTTCAAAAACGCTTTTGAAAAATACTATAAACGGTATGAAGGATATTCAGGAACGACTCAGCCGTTCGGAGATGTCGAAGGTCCTGGATAACTTCAGATCTTCACGAGGTTGTACACGTTTGGTTCCCTGAGTGGTTGTCAGTTTTTATTGGTGCAGAGCCTGCGCAGTCAACTTGAATAAGATAAGTCAAGTCACTTTAAGTCACTTTATTGAGGGAAGTAGGCTTTCGCCCTTGAGCTCCCTATTCACATGCAAAAATGTCAATAGTACAAACGTTTACAGTGATATATCTGACAAATGAAAATGTAGGGTCATCGATATGTGTGGGCCAGGCGCAACCTGCCACTGTTTACACAATCTTCATTATATTGACAATAGTTTCTCAGAAAATGAGTATCTAGTTTGAATTTAAATGTGTCAACAGTTTCTGAAAGGACCACCTCGTCAGGGAGTCCGTTCCATGCTCCAACGACCCTCTGCGAAAAGGCGTTCCGACGGACTTCCGTGTGGACAAACTTCCTCTGCAGTTTAAAGGGATGACCCCGCAGATGTTCCGTCCCAGCCAATTCGAAGAAGTCAGCAAATTCTAGGGCACAATCGCGGCCTCTGACAATCCGGTAGGTTTGGATGAGGTCACCGCGTAGTTGCCTGTAATTTAGAGGAAACAAATCAAGTTCAACCAGTCTGGCTTCGTAAGGCAGATGACTAAGATTCTTGACCATCTTCGTAGCCCTCGCCTGCACTCGTTCCAGCTGTAGATAATCCTTCTTAAACCACGGACGCCAGGCCTGGATGGCATATTCCAAGTGAGATCGAACAAATACCCCGTAGGTTTTTCGGAAGAGTTCCTTATCAATCTGCACAAATCCACGTCTGAGCGCAAATAAGACCTGTGTAGCGCGTTTAGCTGCCTTTAAACACTGTGAAGATGGTTTAAGTGAGGAGTTTATTAGAACACCGAGGTCCTTCTGTTCCTCAACAATTGAAAGGGGCTGCCCATTGAGAATGTATTGGAAGGAATCATCCTCCTCACTGGTCCTTCTGGTACGCAGTCTTAGGACCACACACTTCCCAACGTTAAAATTTAAGAGCCAACGAGCAGACCAGCTGCTAAGACGGTTGAGATCCTCTTGAAGTGCGTGCCTATCGAAATCAGATCTGATGACCCTCCACAATTTAACATCATCTGCAAACATGATGGCGCTGCAATCCAGGTCGTCGACACAGTCGTTGATGTACACTAAGAAGAGTAACGGCCCTAATACCGAGCCTTGGGGACACCACTTAGAACCGGAGTAGGTGTTGACTTCGAGGTATCGACGCACACAGTTTGCAATCTATCTGTAAGAAAGTCTGCGATCCATGTCAGCAGCATTCCTCTTATGCCGATTTCAGATAATTTGTAGATGAGACGTTTGTGTGGGACACTGTCAAACGCCTTCTTGAAATCAGTGTATATGACGTCAACCCTACCATTTTCGTCCAGTGCACGAGTCCACTGCTCTGTTGAGAGTAATAAACTAGAAAGACAGGAGCGATTCTGTCTGAAGCCATGCTGGAGATCTGAGAGTAATTGGTTTTCCTCAAGGAACTTCATGGTTGCCTTCTTGATTATTGATTCCATTATTTTACAGCAAATGGAGGTTAGGCTGACAGGCCGATAATTGTTGACATAAGATCGAGCACCACTCTTGTATATGGGGTATATATTTGCTGCCTTCCATTCGGATGGCAGTTTCCCTGATTCAAATGACGAATTAAATATATGCGCTAGTGGTTTGGACAGTTCGCTGGCCAGTTCTTTCAAGAACTTGGCCGGTATATCGTCCGGACCAGATGACTTCGCTTCTTTCAGATTTCGCAGTTCTAGTTCCACGAGAGGTTCCTGGAAGATTATATATTCAAGCACTGGACCGGCGTCTATAACAGCACTGTTGACGTGGTCAAGCTGAAGTTCCGGTTCTCTAGTGAAAACCGAGGCAAAAAACCGACCTAAGTACTCGGCTTTGTCGCAATTTTCAACGACTTCAACACCATTCCCATCCATGAGTACTGCTACTGGGTCCTTGTTTTTAGTCGGCTATTGATATAATGGAATAAAAGTTTTGGTTTATATTCAGCCTGTTGAATAATTCTTGATTCAAAGTTCTTCCTTGCCTGACGAATCATTTTTTCACAGCGTTTCTTTGATGACGAAATTCTTTGAGATGCTCTGCTGACCCTGTTTGCCTGAATACCTTCCATTTTTTATTCTTCTTCTTTAGCTGCCTGTTAAGTTCTCTTGTTAACCAGGCGGGGCGACTATTCTTTTTTTGCACCTTCACTGGACAAAAGCGTTCAATCAGATCGAGTGAGACTGTCTTAAATGATCGCCAGTCATCCTCTGGATTCCCTTTAAGAAAACAATCCCATCTCATAGACATCAGTTCTTTCCTCATCGCGTTAAAATCAGCCTTCCATATATTTCGCTTGCATTCCGTTCCATTCTGGCGCTGAGAATAAAGTGAGTAATCCCACATCAGCGTACTATGGTCACTCTTACCGAGGGGTGCAATAGAATACACTTCATCAATGCTAGAGAAGTCCTTCGAAATACAAGGTCCAGGCAATTTGCTCTCTGGTTCTCTCTAAATCTCGTTGGAATGTTAACCTTCTGTACCAGAGGTTGGTCGAGAGTGAGATCCATTAGCTTGTGGCCGAAGGAAGTTGGTGCACCATCAACTGTCAGATTAACCCAGTCTACTATAGGTGCATTGAAATCTCCAGCAATAAGCACCTCCTGCTGACTTGCTACTTCCTTGAGCAAATGGAGGAGGGACTCATCAGCTGCACTTGGAATGTTCGGTGGTCTGTAGATCGTCAAGAATTGTAGGTTCTGTGAACACTCCTTTTTAATCTTTATCCAGAGAAATTCATATTCAGGGAAGATGGAGTGTGCTCGTTTGACTGCCGAGATTCCTGTCCTAACATATACGGCCACTCCTCCTCCCTTTCTATTTTCTCGGTCTTTTCGAAAAAGTTGGTATCCATCAATCGAAACCTCGCTATCCGCGATTTCGGCTTTGAGCCACGTTTCCGTAATGGCAACGATATCGGGGGATCGTTCTGATACTAATGCTTTGAGTTCATCTACTTTCGATAGGAGACTCTGAGCATTGGTATACAAACATCTCAATTTAGACTGGGTAACTCCTCCATAAAGACTTCTGCGCATTTCGCGCGATTGAATACTAGAGTCTGTCATTGTTTTCCGAGATGAACTGGTGTCCATCCCGCCGACGCTGTGTTCTGATGAGTGGTCGTCATCCGAGTTCTGGAGCGCCTTCTTTGTATTATTCAAGCTCTGTACAATTGGGTACATCGTATTTAGTGTCCTCCGTCTCGGCGAGAATCCACCTTGATTATGTACGGGCTCTGCCATAAGAAAGACCTCTTCATCACTTTTATTTCCCCGTCCTTTATTTGGAGCCATTTTTCCCCCTGCTTGGTCCTCCTCTTCAGTTCTGCTCTCAGCATCGTCATTTTGTACCTTTCCTTGGGTTCGTAATCCGGCTGAAAAAACACATCCCTGTGTGAGATACGGAGAGCCGTTCTCCGTTCTAGGAGGCGTGAAGCCTGAACATCATTTTCAAGAATGATTTTAAGAGGCCTTGGTGATGATAGTTCATGTGAAACATCCGATTTTCCTAAACGGAATGCTTTGTGCACTGTTACGCATTCGCCATCTCGAATAATAATAATAATAATAATAATAGTTGTATTTAATACCGGTTGACAGGCATTGTCAGATGAAATATTCAGTGGGTAGAGGCTGGCAGTGAAAAAAACTCCTGAATATATATCATTATAAGTGTTTTTTTATTTTCATGTTATTCAGGAGAAAAAACTGCCACCTGTAAGGATGATAGCAATTCAGATCAGGGAAGGGCTAACACAATTGCAGTCTGTATGCAGTCTCTCTGTCTTTGCTAGGAACCGGGATTCTGCCTCAGGCAAGAAAGCATCCGTGTACGGTCGCTCACTGTCTGCCGAAGAAGTCAACGGGTGCAGGCTGCAGAGACAGTGCCGTATCCCTCAAGGTAACACCTGGGATCGAGTTCAGATGCCGCGCACTCCGTCGAACAGGAAAACAGATTCTACCGTGTCGGCGCCCAGAATTCTTGGAAACTGTTCTGAATGCAAAAAAACTAGTAATGGTAATCTTAAACAAAGAATAACTCCGTTGGACTTTTATATTATGGGGAACTTTATTCCACATGGCCATGGCGTTTACCGAAAAGAACCGTCGATACTTAACTGTGCGAGCTAATGGAAGAAATAAAAAGACATTGCGATGACTGCTGCGCCGAGGATGGTCAAGCTGCCTCACAGTGATAAGGGGATTAAATGTACGATTATTCAAAAGCTTAAACAGCAAAAATAGTCCCTTCTGCACTCGGCGAAACCATAAGGGATCAATTTTAACAAGCCCACAGCGTTCTTGATACGACAGATTACGGTGCTCCAACGATAAAATTCTTTTCGTGAAGAAGTGTTGGACCGATTCTATTTTCTTCCGTTTCGCTAGCGCGCAGAAGGCTAAATAGAAACGAGCAGTATTCCAGGCCAGGTCTAACGTACATTTTATAAAGGCGAAGTCTAATATCAATAGTTTTAAAATTTCGGAGGATAAACCCGGCAGTTCTGCGTGCTTTGGAGACAATCAGGGCGCAATGCTCTGAAAGATTGAGACCGTTGGAATATGATATGCCCAGGTCCTTAACAATGCCAGGTACATTTATATCGTGGCCATCTATGCTTAGATGAGGCTGATGGTTGTCACCGACGACCATAACGGAACATTTGTGCCAAGAAAGGGAAAGGCGCCATGTGCAGCACCACTGGGCAAAGGCCTCGAGATCATTTTTTAATAGATCAAGCATGGTGTCGCGATCTGCCAGCTTGTATCGATAGGCAACTTTTAAATCGTCGGCATGCATAAAGGGCCTACCATTTCGAAATAAACCTGGCACATCATTGACAAAAAGACAAAATAAAAGCGGGCCTAGCACACTACCCCTGAATAACTCCACTCCTCACACGTGCCGAGTTTGAGATAGCATTGGAGATCTTAACATGTTGTGTACGAGAGCTCAGGTAAGAAGATATCAAGCTCAGAAGTTTACCACATAAACCGAAAGAGGAGAGTTTCAGGAGAAGAAGGGCATGGTCAACACGATCGAAGGCCTTGGTGAAATCGAAATAGACTATGTAAAGTGCAAAGCCGTTATCCCTAGATTGTAGAACATGATCAAAGAAAGAGAGCTGACATGTGTCACAAGACCTAGTTTTTGAGGAACTCCATGCTGGGCTGCACTCAATAGGTTATTCTCATTTAAATGATACATCATCTTACCTTTGATCAAGGTCTCCAGGATTTTCGAAGCTGCGGACAGTGTGTTGATTGGCCTAAATTTTAATTATAATTTCTTCCTTCCTGAAATTAAATTAAGACTTTATCGTATGTTTGTACTTCCCATTCTTAAATTTTTGCTGTCCTTTCTTCGGTTTGATGAATGAATCTAGCCGTTCAAAAATTGAAAAATGTCCAAAGACATTTCACAAAAAAACTCCTATTTCCGACTCTTTTCAACTACTTCCTACTCAACAAGATGCCAACTAACGAAGCTAAAAATTTCTTTTGGGTCAGGAGACTTGAAGCAGGCTTTTGTCTCCTTTTTCGACTTAATAATAGTTCAAAACTCCCAAAGCTTTCTGTCATTACCACCGATAGTCTTCCGTATAACCTAAGAAATTCTGCACTAATTATACCTCCCCCTGCATCCTCCACGTGTAAACGCTCTCTATTCTTTGCTTCTAGGTATAGTTTTCTTTGGAATAACTTGCCAATTGAAATTAGGTCGTTAACTAGTCTATCTGCATTCAAGCGAAGACTGCACATTTATCTAAACACTGATTCTATTAACCTGTTATTTTCCTCATCTTTTCCCAGTAGCTTTCCCCATGACTCGGAGAGAGGACCATCGGGAATTTGAGTAACCCTCTTGAAACTGTATTTACGCTACCTCGAGACGCCCATGAACTATAATGTCTCCTTATATCACCCGTCCTCCAAACGATGACGTCATTCGGACGTACAAATTCGGTGGTCCACAGTCTTAAATGCTGCGGTTTCTTTGGATACTAACCATCATCAGAATTCAATTCTGGATCCTATGATGCTGAGGACTTAAGTTCATTGACGCATTTTCGTGAGATTCTGTTTCATACGCCTAAGTGATCAAGAACGAATCACCCTCGACGTTTCATTATCTCGTTCTGAAATGCTACTGCAGTATTACCCCTATTCTACCACCTGACCATTTTTTTCCTAAGCAGTTTTTTTCTCCTACTCTTCTATTCGAAAAATGAAGGCCTATTGAACTCTGCCTCCATTTTCATGGTAGGAGTTTTTTCACTGCCTATTTTTCTAGTTCATCATTAATTTTAAAACATTGCTAACTGTTGACATAGCAGGACAAGTTATGAATTTGTACATTTTATCTGCACACATTGTCCTAACTTTATTTCGTTACTAATGTTTGCTTAGACAGTACCTTCCCGGTGCTAACCAAATATAAATTCTAAAAAAATAGCTAAATAAGTTACAACAATATTGCCTATTAGACGCCTCAAAACTGCTCAGTTAACTGTTTCACAAGTACTAAATGATCGTACTCACCACTGCCCATTGCCGTCACCGTTGAAACATCACTTTCCAAGCCAACAGCGTTCGTGCGACTGCGGGAAGGTCAGAGGTCAGCCGTCTTATAATTTTCAGAAGACTGCTCTGGTGAATCAATGGCATACGCGAGCGTATTGCCCAAGAAATCATAGCCTTTTGAAACGTAGGTTCCTCTTCAATTGTAGGTGTGCTTGAAGAGTTGTTTGGTGCAATGTCAGATATATCTGATGTCAAACTTGCATCCTCATCAACAGAGGAAATCTCTAAGTCATCATATGACGAACTAGAGGAAGAGGTCAGATGCCACGACGATTAAGATGAGTCGGATGGATAAATGTCCCTCATATTCTCGGCAATTTGACGTAAATCATCCAGAAAACCTTTCTGGGCACGTCTCCTAAGTGTTTCGTAGATACGGCTCTGAACATTCTGCCAAAAAAGCAAAAAACGGTCAGTATAGACAGAACAGGGGTGCAGGCAGTTAAGCGACCGCGTCGCAGCACGACAGCGCAGGAAGTGGCATGACACGGCGCGCGCGGGCTTGACAGCTCAGTGCCCGATCGATTTGCCAATAACACTGCGTGCATTCTCTTGCGCCCTTATCGACGCGTCATCGAGGTTCACTAGCAACCAATCAAATTCCAGATGCGATTAACGTACGACCGTTCGAGCCTCGACTCGTATTTCATTGCTATTAGGGTTGGATAGACGCAGAATCGTTAAGTCCAAGAAAATATTTCCCAAATTTAGAGACTGGACAATCCACTCAAGAGTTATTCCAAATCAACGTGTCTTCTACACTAAGGGAGAGACTAAAACTTCGTACACTTGTAAAACTTCGAACAAATGATAAACAAATTCCAATTTGATCCGTTTTATGACGAATTTCGGCACAAGAAAGAATTCCAGATGAGCAGGAAGCAAGTGAGTACATGAAGTTGAAACAGTATTGTCCTGAACTGTCCTAGTGAAGTGGTTACGAAGATCAAATTGTCCAAGTTGGAGAACAAATAATTGGTGGTGCTTATAGGGTCTTCAAGGTCTTCTAATACCTCTATATATTTTTTCGCACGCGTTTCGAATTTAGGTTCAAATTTCTGACCTCTAAGGAATTTATTTTCTTCAAGAATTTTGGCCTACTGTCCACTCTATTAGCTTTCCGGTACCAGAAACTGGATTCCACTCAACGATAACTTCGTTCTCACAACTTTTCAAATGGACTTTCGCAGAACATGGACTTCCATCGAGTCGGCTCACCCTCGTGTTGACCGTTTGAGAACCAAGACAAGCAACGTCTTCAAAGGCTGAGTTACTCTACTAAAATTATTCGTTGAATTCATCATATTTTGAACATACTTGATAAAGATCTCTCTTCCAAATTCATCTACCACAATATTAGGACGAAAATATCCAGCCTTTAAAGTGATTATCCAATAGAAGAACGACGTAACAGGCTTTTCCCTCGAACAAAGGACGAAAATTCATATCTAACGTTTTTTTCTTGTGGATATACTATATGTGTACAAAATGGTGAAGGCTGAAATTGAAGTGCAAAATGCTGCTTGGGGCCGGATGGAACCGGCAACCCACTCCTACAAGATCGACGCCTACCCGACTGCGCCATCGCGGCAGGCTCGGAGGGGCACTTTAAAAGCCTTATAAATTGGTTACAGCCAAAATACGAGGAAAACTATTGTGGCGGTTGTCAAACGCTAGCCTTCAAGTTAAATCAACTGGAGGAAGAAAGCAGGATTATGAAGAAGTTTATACAGTAGACCCTCGTTTCAGAGGATCGATTGCCAGCATCAACGCATAGGATAACACGGAATAGAGCACGAGGCAACCTACACAACAAATCCCAAAATGTTTACAATTTGATATCTAAGATGTCAGTCAAGAGTACTGACGCAGAGCCTCCAGTAACATTGAAGAATAAGAAAAAGGCGAAAGGTAAGACCACAGGGACAGGCACCAAAAATCTGAAGGGGATTATGTCAAACTCGCCAGAAAAGCAATTGAAGGTACAAAATGAAATTAATCAAAATATACCAATGAACGAGCTAAACGAAACACGGTAGATAACGATTAATGAAAATAGTCTCCAGGCCACGCGCGCTTCATCAGAGGCAACTGTAGAGGAGCTGTTGCTCACCGAATGGATGACGCAAAGTGGACCCACAGCGATACTACCTCCCCAAGCCAAAGACGTTGAAGCCAGCATGGGAGAAGCCGCAACATCAGTCAGAAAAATTATTCAACAGATCCCCCTGGATAGAGGTGCTGTGGACAGGTCACAATGCATAATCGTCCATGGGCTTCGTGAATCAACCAAAGAAATCCCCAGGTTTAGAATAAATGATGATATCATGGCCTTGCAGAGTGTTTGAGTGAAATAATAAGAGAGGATGAAAAATTAAGGTTTTTAAACTTTTCCTTCTAAATAGTAAAGATAACACAAACTTTCGACGAAATAAATAAAAGCCTTTGAAGGTAATTTTGGAAAACAAACTTCAGAGAGACCTTCTAATCGAGCGAACAGCAAGGGGAGTCCCCGGTCACAGAGGTATTTTTTTCAACCAGACTACTCCGTACAAGAGAAAATGAAATGGAGGGGCGCTAAAAGCGGAATTGGAGAACTTGAAAGAAGAGGGAGAGAAGGGACTTGTAATAAGGAATGGAGTGATTGTTCGAGTAAAGAAACCCCTTCTGTGGAGGACGCCCATCATTCTGACAAAAGTCTCACGGTCGGACAACTAATCCAATGCAACAATCTACACAAAATCAAGTTCTGTTGTGGAAATATGCAAATACTTTTTGCATATGGATACATCCTGTGTGAATGTCTGTCCAGCTGCCTCAAATGAAGAAGGCAGCGACATAGCCTGCTTAAAACACACAAATAAACAAAAATGTTTATATACCAATGTCCAAAGCCTATTCCCTAAAATTGGATGAGCTTAAGATATACGTGTGCCAAACTTCACCAGATATCATCTCCATAACTGAAACGTGGCTGACCGCGAAGGTGAACGATCGTGAATTTGTCATCCCCGGTTTTCAGTTATTCAGAAAGGATAGAGCAGGACGTCATGGTAGGGATGTGCTGCCTTATGACAGATATGGCCTGCTCGTGTCAGAAAAAAAGGAAAAGCTCACGTGCGAAACTGAAGCCATCTGGCTCACCATCAGAACGCCGGGGTCCAAGTACTTGAAATCCTAACGGTCTGCTGACCACCAAGAAACGATCCGCAGTCAGACGGTAGACTGATAGATGATTTATAAACGTTTGCCAGTCGATCCGAAGTTATGATTATGGGTGACTTTAACGCTCTGAATATCGATTTGAATCTGAGCTCGGCACCAGGCTCGGAATTAAACTTCGATCGCCGCCTACTAGAAGCTATACACAAACGCTTCTTAACTCAACACGTCCTGTCACCGACCAGAATACGCGAGGGGCAACAAGCTAATTGTTTGGACTTTGTATTGACAAAGGCGCCTGACAGAGAAAATGCTGTGAACTGTCTATCCCCACTGGGCAAAAGTCATCACGTAGTCCTACAATGGGAATATTCACTCTTCTCTGTCCCCGATCGAAGCATCACAGTCAAACGCAACCTATGGCGTGGAGACTTTACCCAAATGAAAATTGCTGTGCGCCAGTTAGATTGGAATGAAACCCTCACCGGGTGTATTCTCGAGGATTGGTTGCAATTTAAGTCCGTATTACAGGGACTTATCACCAACTACTGTCCTTATTCGAAAAAAAGGTCACCAACAGGCTCCAGTGGCTAACGACCACACTGAAGAGTAAAGTAAACCGCAAGTGAAAACTGTGGCAAACTTACCTAAGGGAAAAGACCGCCGAATCGCTGACGAAGTACAAGACGCAGAGGAACAGGGTAAAAGGCCTGGTTTATAAAGCCCGCCAAAGTTTTGAGAGTAACTTGATAAACCGTGCCGAAGAAAACTTGAAGCTCTTCTACAACTACATTAGGCAGTGCACTCGAAATAAAGACCCCATCCCTTTGTTAAAAACGGATGAAGGCGTCGAACTTTGCAAGGACGAGGAAAAGGCTGAGCATCTTTCTGAGTTCTTTCAGTAGGTTTTTACGAGAGAAGCCAATCTAAACGCTGATAACTATAGTGCGGAATAGATCCCGACAATTGACTCAGTGGTCATAACAGAACCTATCGTTCCGCAGGAACAACTGAAGCTGGACGAAACCAAATTGCCAGGTCCTGATGCAATACCGGCAAAGTTGTTGAAGGAGTTGGCCGTAAAGTTGGCAGAATCTTTGTGTCTACTCTTCCAAGCCTCCCTCGCTGCAGGCAGATTGCCATCCGATTGGAAGACCGCGTGGATATCCCCGATACATAAAAGTGGCAGCCGGGCTTCCGCAAATACATACAGGCCGGGAAGTCTCACCTCCATTGTGTAATGTCATTACCGATGGGAAACCTGCTAACCCCTCAGCATCGATCGCTAATGTTAGCGCCCTTCCCAACCCAAAAGGTGGCCGAAATCCCCAAATAATTAACGCTTCTAATTATGTTACCAGTTTTTCAAAATCATTTATTCCTTTTTCAAATGCACGTTTTCCTCCAATTTATGCTAACTTCCCTCAAAATCTCATTTCTATGCCACCCCCTAGCTTTCAAACGCCACAAGGTCAAG
>WEDG01011264.1:0-23875 GCA_017591395.1 Schistocephalus solidus
GTGCCCTGAACTCAGACTAGAGTATTACAGGCAGTCGCATAGCGACATGTAGCATATGTTGATAATGTGGAACCGACAAAAGACAAGGGAGACCGGAATGGCCATTTCTGGCTTATTAGCCGTCATCAGCCAGTCATACCCAATCCCAAGTGTGGAACACCTGGGATTCGAACCCGCGACCTTTGGTATTTGAGTCGAACGCTCTACCATTGAGCCACGGGCTCGTTGCTTTGTCGGTTGCGATCGGGAATATGATGATAGTGTGTGGCTCACCGATCTCGCTTAAGGAACATTTATGTTCCGTTGTGCCCTGAACTCAGACTAGAGTATTACAGGCAGTCGCATAGCGACGTGTAGCATATGTTGATAATGTGGAACCGACAAAGACAAGGGAGACCGGAATGGCCATTTCTGGCTTATTAGCCGTCATCAGCCAGTCATACCCAATCCCAAGTGTGGAACACCTGGGATTCGAACCCGCGACCTTTGGTATTTGAGTCGAACGCTTTCTACCATTGAGCCACGGGCTCGTTGCTTTTGTCGGTTGCGATCGGGAATATGATGATAGTGTGTGGCTCACCGATCTCGCTTAAGGAACATTTATGTTCCGTTGTGCCCCTGAACTCGTGACTAGAGTACTACAGGCAGTCGCATAGCGACGTGTAGCATATGTTGATAATGTGGAACCGACAAAGACAAGGGAGACCGGAATGGCCATTTCTGGCTTATTAGCCGTCATCAGCCAGTCATACCCAATCCCAAGTGTGGAACACCTGGGATTCGAACCCGCGACCTTTGGTATTTGAGTCGAACGTTTCACCATTGAGCCACGGGCTCGTTGTTTTGTCGGTTGCGATCGGGAATATGATGATAGTGTGTGGCTCACCGATCTGCTTAAGGAACATTTATGTTCCGTTGTGCCCTGAACTCAGACTAGAGTACTCACAGGCAGTCCCATAGCGACGTGTAGCATATGTTGATAATGTGCAACCGAAAAAGACAAGGGAGACCTGAATGGCCATTTCTGCCTTATTAGCCGTCATCAGCCAGTCATACCCAATCCCAAGTGGAACACCTGGGATTCGAACCCGCGACCTTTGGCATTTGAGTCGAACGCTTCTACCATTGAGCCACGGGCTCGTTGCTTTGTCGGTTGCGGATCGGGAATATGATGATAGTGTGTGGCTCACCGATCTGCTTATAGGAACATTTATGTTCCGTTGTGCCCTGGAACTCAGACTAGAGTATTTCACAGGCAGTCGCATAGCGACGTGTAGCATATGTTGATAAGTGGAACCGACAAAGACAAGGAGACTGGAATGGCCATTTCTAGCTTTATTAGCCGTCATCAGCCAATCATACCCAATCCCAAGTGTGGAACACCTGGGATTCGAACCCGCGACCTTTGGTATTTGAGTCGAACGCTCTACCATTGAGCCACGGGCCTCGTTGCTTTTGTCGGTTGCGATCGGGAATATGATGATAGTGTGTGCTCACCTGATCTCTGCTTAAGGAACATTTTATGTTCCGCCAGTCCCTGAACTCATGACTAGAGTAATCACAGGCAGTCGCATAGCTGACGTAGCATATGCTGATACGTGGAAACCGACAAAAGACAAGCGAGACCGAATGGCCATTTCTGGCTTCATGAAGGTCATCAGCCAGGTCATACCCAATCCCGCGAAGTAACACCTCTGGGATCGAAACCCGCGACCTTGGCACTTGAGTCGAACGCTTCACCATTGAGCCACGGGCCTGTTGCTTTGTCATTGCGATCGGGAATATGATGATAGTGCGTGGCTCACCGATCCGCTTTAGGAACATTTATGTTCCGTGTGCGCCCAGAACTCAGAGTAGTACTACAGCAGTCGCATAGCGACATGTAGCATACGTTGTTAATGTGGAACCGACAAAGACATGGGACACCGAATAGCCATTTACGGTTATTACCGTCATCAGCCAGACATACCCAATCCCGGGCGTGGCACACCTGGGATTCGAACCCGCGACCTTTCGGTATTTGAGTCGAACGTCTCTACCATTGAGCCACGGGCCTTTTGCTTTTGTCGGTTGCGAGATCGGGAATATGAGGATAGTGTGGGCTCACCCGATCTCGCTTTAAGGAACATGTATGTTCCGTTGTGCCCTGGAGCTCAGACTCAGAGTTTCCGTGCAGTCGCATAGCGACTGTAGCATATGTTGATAAGGTGGAACCGACAAAGACAAGGGAGACTGGAATGGCCATTTCTGGCTTATTAGCCGTCATCAGCCAGTCATACCCAATCCTAAGTGTTGCACTCCTGGGATTCGAACCCGCGACCTTTGGTATTTGAGTCGAACGCTCTACCATTGAGCCACGGGCTCCTTGTTTTGGCGGTTGTGATCGGGAATATGATGATAGTGTGGGGCTCACCGATCTGCTTAAGAAACATGTATATTCCGTTGTGCCCTGGAGCTCAGACTAGAGCTCTCGCAGGCAGTCGCATAGCGACGTGTAGCATATGTTGATAAGTTGGAACCGACTAAAACAAGGGAGACCGAAATGGCCATTTCTGGCTTATAAGCCGTCATCAGCCAGTCATACCCAATCCCAAGTTTTGCACTCCTGGGATTCGAACCCGCGACCTTTGGTATTTGAGTCGAACGCTCTACCATTGAGCCACGGGCTCGTTGTTTTGTCGGTTGTGATCGGGAATATGATGATAGTGTGGGGCTCACCGATCTGCTTAAGGAAAATGTATTTTCCGTAGTGTCCCGGAGCTCAGACTAGAGCCCTCGCAGAAGGTCGCATTGCGAGGTGTAGCATATGTTGATAAGGTGGAACCGACAAAGACAAGGGAGACCGGAATGGCCATTTCTGGCTTATTAGCCGTCATCCGTCAGTCATACCCTATCCCAAGTGTGGCAAACCTGGGATTCGAACCCGCGACCTTTGGTATTTGAGTCGAACGCTCTACCATTGAGCCACGGGCTCCTTGTTTTGTCGGTTGTGATCGGGAATATGATGATAGTGTGGGGCTCACCGATCTGCTTAAGGAACATGTATGTTCCGTTGTGCCCTGGAGCTAAGACTAGATCCGCGCAGGTGGTCGCAAAGCGACGTGTAGCATATGTTGATAAGGTGGAACCGACAAAGACAAGGGAGACCGGAATGGCCATTTCTGGCTTATTAGCCGTCATCAGCCAGTCATACCCAATCATGAGTGTGGCACACCTGGGATTCGAACCCGTGACCTTTGGTATTTGAGTCAAACGCTCTACCATTGAGACACCTCATCAACGTATGCTACACGTCGCTATGCGACCGCCTGCGAGGGCTCTAGTCTGAGCTCCAGGGCACAACGGAACAAACATGTTCCTTAAGCAGGTTGGTGAGCCCCACACTATCATATATATATATATATATATATATATATATATATATATATATATATACTATATGGCAAAAGACGTTATACCGTATATATATATATATATATATATATATATATATATATACTATATATATATATATATATATATTTGAAATTATATGCGTTTTATGGGAAAAAGGAGCTTTTATTGCGTAAAATTTTTAATACCGGTTCTCCGGGTCGTCGTCAGACGCAGGCGGGTATCAAATATGACAAAAACAGTAAGCATCGTAACTACGAGAAAGAAATCGATACTGGCGTGAGCATTGGCGCCATTGAACGGCCGCCGTGTGTATCAGCCTGTCCTGATTGTTTCTCGTTTCTTCCACTTCCCCTTGAGATTTTTGTATACCGTATCCAACAGAAATATTGGTCACGCAAGCCCGCCGGCGTTCAACCTTGGGGAGGTCTAAGGAAGTCAGCAGCGTTCGTGCAGGTCAAAGTTCACGCGTCCACCATGGATATAATACGAGGCCCGCGGCAAGACTGAATACCTCAAAACCACCAGGAGCAGCAAGCACTATACTCTGATGGTGGAAGTGAGAAGTCTTTCAAAACGTCAGTACAATACAATTCGGTCCATGAGCTCGCCCTATCTTCTTCTTCTTCATCTTCAGGATATGATAAACGCGATATATATATATATATATATATGAAAAGAAAAATTGCTTTTCGGGAAATGGAGTTGTACTCGTAAATTTTCAAGCTGGTGACACCAACCCATCGTCAGACGAAACAAACAGAGGAGAAAGTGAAGTGGCGCGATAGGACGTAGGGTCCAGGCACTAGCCTTAAGCCTAAACACGTGTTGCGCTCATATTCTGCCACTGCATGACACAGCTGCAAGGGGTTCGACCCAGTGGTGTGTCCCCAGACGTTCTCCACGTGCCTTATGATAGATACTGCCGTTTTGTCACTGTTGTTTTTGATCTCCTCAAAAATTAATCGTTAACATCGAGTCAATCAGTCCGAGTTAATCTTTATAGACTCAGTCCAAATGTTGATCTGCATATTTGCGCAGAAGTCCCCCATCCGTGTAACTCAAACCGCATTATGAGAGTTGCCAACCAGAGTTGTGTCGACTGCTTTCATCCAAAAAAATGCTGTTCAGATAATTAAGGTTATTGAGTAGTTCACACATTTCAAATTTGTGCAAAATGTTTCAGCACTTTGTTGGATTAATAAAAAAAATACCTAGGGCAACTACACAGGTTTCTCCAATGTCTTCCACTGATAACTTTAATTGCACCTTCTATCTGTTCTACTGATTAAACTAAGTTACAATCCTTCCCCTATGTTTGAGGGCTTTTCTCATATGTTTGTGCTTTCTCTCTCCTACTTTTAAGGCTGTACTTTGGCGAGTCTGTGGCGCTTTACTTTGCCTGGCTTGGCCTCTACACTACATGGCTTCTTCCCATTGGCATATTTGGATTGGTGATCTTCTGTCTGGGAGCTATTGATATTTCGGACGACACGCAGATGTAAGTATCCCCTCCGTACCTCGCAACTTATCTTTAGTTTGAAATTTTACTAGAAGAAGATATCCCTATTTTATGGCGTATTCGGACCTTTATAGAGGAACCAGTCCACTAGGTACCTTGCGACACCTTTTTTTCTGAGCAGTTGGTTAAGCAGGACCGTGTAATTTTCTAAACTTACCGTACGCCTCGATGGTCGCCCGTCCAGCAACGCCGCGATTGAATCCCCAAATGTAAATTCAGCAGCAAGGGTGGAAGAAGAGAGGTGTATATATTTATTTTAACAGCGTACTGAAGGCGAAAAAAGAAGCATAAGATATTGTACAAGGTCGTACTGAAATCGGATCAATCAGGTAGTGTCCTTAAAGGCTTAGTATCTCGGCTGGACTTCTGACTCATCTGTCTGATTGGGTAGAACTCCAGTCCTGTCTGGAGCAACAGCATGCGCACGGCATGTTGGCGGCTCGATCGGGCGGCATGCGAGCGAGTCGTTTGGAAGGACTCCTCGTAACTTCCTGCAATCTTCCTCAGTCTGGTCCCTTGATATTATGATGAGAGGCTGAGGAGTTGCCGCTTTGAGTACTAAAACTGCGCTGACGATAGTTGCCAAACCTGTAGAGGATGTGGGCCTGCCTAAAACAAAACACTCGACGCACTAACGATGAACTCTGCGGACAATTGTGCATCACTAAGCACCGTTCGGAAGAGCTGGGCATGTTTGCTTTCGGATGGGCAAGTCTTCAACTGACCGTTGACAGGACGAAGACTGTGCTGATGCATCTGTCAGTACCAACTGAGCACTATGTATGCTCGAGCTCGCAAAACACAAATTTTGGCCCCTTGTTGGCTGCCAATCGGCGTGGCATTCAGACCCCAAGACTGAAGATTTGACTTGTGTCTCCTTACATGTTTACTTTCCGAGGAAATCAATGCCCGAACTTGGAGTAAATCCTTCAGACCGAACCTTCTCAGGCCTGGTCCAACGCTTGCTATGCATAGTTGGCCTAAAATTCATCACTTACCGTGAAATGACCGCCTTATATTCACAAGCTGCTAACCGGAAGCTGACAGTATACAACTACTTAAGGATTTACCATACTGTAAGCCCAGTCATGCGTGTTTTGTCGACGTTGTGTCGTTGCCTGACGCAACTGTGAGGGATTCGCGTAGTCAGTAGGTCACCCAGCATTATCTGTCTGTTTTCTGCTGGATGGACTGCAGTGCACAGAGAGAGAAGAGAGAGAGAGAGAGAGAGAGAGAGAGAGAGAGAGAGAGAGAGAGAGAGAGAGAGAGAGAGAGAGAGGGAGAGACAGGGACGGAAAACGATAACCTTTATTTTGAAAGATCATTTCAGAATTTTTCGGTAAAAAGGCCTCGATTCACCGTAGATAAGGTTGGTACGCAAAAGAGAACACCGGAAGAAAACAGAAGATATACATTAACCGAAAGTTGCAACTGTCTGCATCATGAACGGTCGTCCGTGGATGCGTCGCAAAATTGCGCCAGATTTTCTTCAAAACGGTGCAGGTGTCGTTTGCAAATGTTCTTCTCGTAGTTAATATAAACAAAGAGTGGTAAATAGCAGTATCTAATGAGAAAATGGGTTATCCCTTGTGCATATAAGAAAAGTCACAAGTGGATGGAAGAGAAAAATGGTGGCGCAAATTCAAAAGCCCTAGCTATCCTCCTGTATTGTTTATTTTCCGAGGAAATCAATGCGCTAACTTGAAGTAAATCCTTCAGTACAAGCCTTTTCAGGCTCTTTTCCAAAGTTGGTAGTTGCAGCTACAGTCGTAGCTGCTGTTACAACTGTCTTCTATTAGGGATCAGAGATCCCTTCTTTAGAGTGACGTGTTTGTACATGTATGGTACGCTTTAACTTACTGTTCAGTTTTATCAATCTTTAATTGACTTCCATTTCCAAATCGTTTGACTTTCTGTTTCCGGTAGAACAGGGTGGTTTAGGAAGAAGAGAGTGAGGTGCGAGATGCCGCGCAAGTCTACTCAATTATGGGTCCATTTTAACACAAGTATATTTTGTGCCCTCGGTACAGTGCTGACCTTTTTCGCTTGTGATGAGCGAGACATCAGTCAGGAAGAAGGTATATATTCTTGCGCACGTTCAACTCCTTGATAGACTAACCCGAATTGGGGAGCCTTCTCGTGGTCAGGGGGTGTGCCGAAGTAGTATGTTTTGTCAGGGCCCAATCGGACTTTCAACTGGTTGGGTTTCGTGATGCTTTTTCTTCACTCTTCATTTTCAATACCTTTTATTATTCATTTTTACTAACGAGAAGTGTTAATAAGAGGAGCCTGCTTTCAATAGATGTGTATGCGTGGGCTGGTTTCGGTTTTATTAATGATGCGCAAAGGTTTCGAATAGTGTGTATGCATGACTAACAACTTGGCAAGTTTCGTTTTTTTACTCTGAGTCATGCCCGTTGCATGTTCACGTCGTTTCTCATCTCACTCGAGTGTGGCGTTTGAAAACTGCCATCTGATTGATCTGACTAACGCACTTATCCCTTCATAGTGCACTGCAGCTATGTGCCGCCCTTAACCTCTAGAAAATCTCATAGAACCCCTGCAGAACACAGGCGTACACCATTAGGGGACCGTCTCCGGTTTAACTACCTGACTGACAGATTCCTTTTGTGTGAGCACGGAACTACGCCAAACTGTTGCGCTTCTAACATCAGATCCGTACCCTGTGTGGGTCTGAATACTGCGAATTCCAGGCAGCTGCGCATGGGTCGATGTGATAACTTGTCGTCTGTCCGTCCTGGTTTTTGGGGTCCATAGGGGGCAGGGGCGGCGTACGGTTGGTTGCACTCTGAGGATTTCCCTTTTCCTCGTATTTTTCGGTAATACTTTTTTGTCGATTATGGGTCACCCGTAGCGATTTGCAAACTTTTACCCCGCATTGGTTCGAAAACGGACTCGCAAAGCAAAACAGAACGCTGGCATTCTCTCTGGCAGCTCGGTGAACGTCGCTGTCGTTGGACGCCTGTTCAGCACGCGTCTATTGCGCTTCTCGGCCGGCTGCTAGCCGCACACACCTTCATCATAAATTACGTCGTCATAATCCCGACCACCACCACCAGCAGCAGCCCGACCTTTTCCACTTAACTACATCGGTGCAGAAGCCTAATGGCTTGAGTTACGACATCCTTTGTTTTATTAAATGTTGCTTTTTGGTTTTAGTGGTTGCCCTCATGTGCACTTTGTATGTATTCCTTTTTCTGCCGGTTTTTGGGCTTACATAGCAAGCTCCTCCCTTTGAAAGGGGAGGAGGAAGGCTCCATAAAATTTACTTGCATTACCCCCTAAACAAGGCATGTGAATAGGAACCGCCTTTTGTACAGGTGTCTGTGCGCTAAATTCCAGGGAAGTTAGGGAACCCTTAAGTTTAGGGTTATATTTAAGGCCAGGTTAAGGTAAGGGCCAGTTTTAGGGTTAGGACAGGGGAATATTTACAATTTCCTGGAATTAAACGCTGGACCATCTTTGTTATTTCGGCTGAGTGTTCCTATTCCCGTGTCCTGTTAAGGGGGCCATATAAGTACTCCTTAGAGAAACTTCATCTCCCTAGCCTCTGTGTGGAGGAAGAAGTATTTTTTAAGTGCATTATTTGAAGGGCTTGCTACCGAGGCCTCTTCAGATGCCCGATGTTTCCATTTTGTAGCCTAATATCCGCAGATTTCGTTAGCTGATTGGCTGAGTCTATCAGGTGTAGCGAATCCTTTCGAGCATTTTATGAGCATTGTGAGACCAATAGGCAATCATGGCCTGGGAAGCTGCGTAAAAAATGGTCTGGAAAACTACTGAAAATGTCCATGAATTCGGGGCAATTTTAGCTGGCCTTAAAATAATTTATAATTTCTCACAAACTAGACATTGTGAAGGGTTTCTTCTGCATTTCTTTCTTCCGCAACCGATTACTCCTGTTCAGTCCCCCAGAACAACTGGAAAATGACTTACTTTGAAGTCCTCTTTCGGCTCACCTAGTACTGCAGTTACTTCAAGAATATTTTTTAAGGATTTCGGTCCTTTTTTAGTGCATAGTATACTTTTTCAGCTTACTGGCTCAGCTGAACGTGAAATTTCTCCAGCTCTTTGGGCAGAGAGTTTCACGCAGTTATTTGCTACATTTCTTGCACATCTTGACCGTCTTCAATGCCATCGTCGGTAAGGATAACCTAAACAGGACACGGTAATATGAACCGCCCCGACCACTTAAACTAGGTGGCCTTACGGTAAATTTCAGGAAGGGTAAATATTCCCGTTTCTTAGCGCTAAAACTAACCCTAGCCTAAAAATAAACTGTAACTTTAATGTTAACCCTAGCCCCTACTCCTAAACCTGAACCCCCTACGGTTAACACGAACCCAAACCTTAACCGATAGGGCATATTCCAACCCTAACCCCGCAACTGTGACCTCTAACCCAAAAATTAAACATAAACCTTCCCTAAACCTTAAACCTCATCTTAATCCTAAGCCTAACGTCGCCGGAATTTGGCGCAAAGACGCATATATTTGGGCTGGTTCCTATTTTCGTGTCCTGTTTAGGCGGCCATGCAAGGCGTCCTCACCTTCCATCATTCTCCCTGGTTGTCGTAAAACAGTGTGTCTCAGTTTTTTGTCAAGTTCGAGCCAGTGGGGCTTTGAGAGGCGACTGCAGGCATCGATGTAAATTAACAACACCCTTTGCGTTTGAAATGCTTTTAGGGGCCATGTACTGCTCGAGGTGCCGGATGCGACGACGAGTATTGCTGTCACCTGCGCGCGCCACTTCCATACAGTCTCACCTGCGCAGCTGTCTGCTTTGTACTTTTATGCCGATGGACTAGTCAGCTCCGGGCAGGCATGGGCTTCAAACGCCCCCCCCCGCCCAAGTTTGCTTGCATTTATGTGGTAGCTGCGAGACTAGGCCATGATTTTGCGGTGTCTTAGAGCCCTGCGCCGGGTGTAGCGAGTCAACTGGCAGTAAATAAATAAATAAACTGCACATGCACACATGATGGGAACTTGTGTGTGTGTGTGTGTTGTCCCCATAAACGGGCCACGTGGTAGATGCGTTGAACCAACACGGGGGCCACATCAGGGCACGGCAGGCGTTATTCGGGTTGCGCACCCATAACGAATGCCGAACATGGGGTTGGGGGTGTGGTGGCACGCCTAGGGGCGGCCCCCGTCGTGACAGCCACCTGCGCCCTCTCCCATCTCCGCTTTTCTTGACTCTGCCTATACACCGGGCAAAGATGGGGGAGGAGGAGAGATTGCGATAGATGCAGCGCAAGTCTACTATCACTTTAAACTAAATCACGCGCAAGTCACTGCACAAGCACCACCCTGCTGTGGTGGACCTCGTCGAAATCAACGGTCGAACTATCTTTTGTTGGCGGCACAGAGGTGGAGTGCAAGGACCTTGGCACATCTCATCATGACGATTCTGACACCCTTACTCGAAAGTTGTACCCGCTCCTTCTGATTACGATGAACCTGCGGGTTTAAATTTCATTAACTCCTAAATCAACGGTTCATTTTAGTGGCCCAGGTCTGTCCGAATGCTATATGGTTGACTAATGGCTAAATTGGTTTAGAAACCTGAATGAGCTGGAACGATTTTGCTCTGGTTTGGGCATTCTGCGGGCGTCAGGATGTCCCAGACAGGCCTTCTCTGGTCTCCTTCAAGCATCTGGCTGCTGCTGCTGCCAGCGCGCACATATTTGGTTTGACTTGATTTATTTTACTTGGTAAGCGCAAAGTCCAATTCCGTAGTGGCTCACCCAAGAGACAAGTCCGCGGTATTTTTCCGATTCAAGACAAAGCTTTGAACGACGACAAAGGCGAGGGTGCAGGACACTTTTCGATTACCCACAACTTTGGTAAATAAGAGATGGAAGGTTTTCTTTGCTTGGTAAGCTGAGCCTGCCAAAATGGACTTTCATCTCCTGCCAACAAAAGCACTTCAACCCTAAAGTGCCCAATTTACTTCGGAGGCTGCGAACTTATCTGAGACATTCGTATTCGATCGTCCCGACTAAGTTATGCCGGCTTTGGGCTAAAAGAGGCGTTCCAACTCCATGTAATCAGGGGGAAGCATATATAGTTCGACTCTGATTAACCCTGAAGCTGTGTTAATGCGAGACCAGAGGACGGGTCTTATATACGTCAGCGTCAGTGGGAAGCGCTCTCATTGGCTGACAGCTTGTTTGCTGATTGACAGAGGGAGACTGAAATTGTAATGTCTGGCGTAATAACCGTCATGAGCCATCCATATCCACCACCAGGTGATGCCTCAGCCGAAGCTCGAACCCGCGCCACAGGCTCGTTTTTCTTATCGGTTTCTGTCGGGAATATTAACTACGGTGGGTGAGTGCTCACCGATCGGTTTCGTGGCTCACTCTTCCACTGTCCGTTGTAGCTAACTCTCGATCCCCACCCCAGCAACTGCTCAGCGGTTAGTATATTATAGACAGCAATATGCTAAGGATCAGAAATGACCACCCCAGTTTCCCTTGCCTTTGTGGGTAATGCGCTTCTGTCTATAATATGCTAGTCGCTGAGTGGTTGCTTGCGGGGCTACAGAGTGAGCCGTACAACACAACGGAAGATTGAGTCCTGTACCCGATCGTGGAGTGCCCATCCACTATTATTGTTGTAATTACCCCTCGCTCATGGTGTGTTGTAAGGTGTTATTTTGAATTTTTAATTTCATTTCAATTTAAAATCCACGGTAAAGCAACTATTTCTAGTCGGTTAGCATTATACTTGATGTCCGTGTATCTCTGTCCACAACCTGACGCCTACTCTTCTCTGCACCTGATCGGGCGAGGCAACCAAAGACTCGGGGTAAAAATCTTGCTTGGTGACACCTTTGTATCTGAGTGTCAGATTTTTAGAGGATTTAAAGTAAAACAATACGGTACAAAAATGTGTACTGTTTAATATAATTGCACCCGTAATATTCTTCCAAAGATGCATGTTTGTTACGCATTACCCGCACCATTATGTTGCAACCGGCAGAAATTGCATATATTGGCGGCTTTTTCTCAGACACTCACAATAGGCCAAAACACTTGAAGCCAGCGTGTGACCTCAGTAGTCAACCCGTCCACCAGATCAACCACGGGCTTGGTTTAGTAACCAAACGCCCACAACACGTATCGTGCACGCGAGATTTTTTTAGTCACGTAAAACGAGCTTTCCTTTAAGCACACAGGGACAGGGTTAGGTTGGACAGTGCAGTCGTGCGCTTGACTGTCAGTCAACAGCCATGAATTTCGCGAAGTGTTAGATGGGCGGGCATAATGCGAAACGAATTTTTTTTCTATGCCGCACTAGAGTCTGACGGTAGATTACGTTTCTGGAGGGTTCCTGGCCAACAGACTGTCTCGGACATAATTCATCTAATGATTTAGGGCTGAGGGAGGGGTGGTTTCGGCGCCAGTCACAAATATGGTGACTCACAGGAACGAACGAATGAACTGTTTTTACTCTCATTTTTGCGGATGTGGAGACAGACAAAGACAAAGCAGACTGACTTGCTTGCAGTCTACAGCCAGTCTTATCCCAATTCCGTGACACAAAGACCCGAGAAGACCTTAGGAAGGTGTCTTAACACTTATAAATGGCGGGCCTTGGCGTATCTCCACAGGGAAATGAGCTCCTCCACATTTCAGAATTTTTTATGAACGCTTAGAACCGAAACCACCCTCTTGTCCCTCATCACGTACCTGAAAGGTAATATTTTTAAAAAGTATCTCTATCCCTAGGCCTTAAGATAACACAACTAGAACCACTCAATAGTTCCTTAAGCTTCCCTGACTCTCCTTCGTCGTTGCGGAACTAACTGTCCCTGGCGATGATCGGCAGACTGTTTGAAAGTCTCCACAGCATCTGAAGCTCCGGTGTTATAATTACCCTTTCCCAAATGTTTAATCTAGGTATTGCTTTGTGGGTAGCCCTGTGTTTGTCCGCCTCGTTCGGTTTCGCTTCAGATGTAGCCTTTTTCAGCTTAAAAGGTTGAAATTGAATGTTAAATTAACTGGAATGAACACAACCAAATAGTTGGCATTGTGACCGAAAATTGCAAACGCTTTCCCCGCGTACGTATGTTTCTTTCGGGGAAGGGAATGGGGGCTTTTACCAGCATTTCTAGTCAAAGATGGGACGCCGCATGATTTACTATTTTCCTAACGGCGAACATTATTTTTGGCTTTTGTGATTGCTGAGCTCATCAGCTACCGGCAGATTTCCTCCCTCATAAATATTCCAAGGATAGCGCCATCAATGAGCAAGAAATTTAAGTTTGCATTTGGAAATTATTGGCCTTCTCAGTAAAGTGAAAAATGACGGCCTTAGTTGAGTGGTGCAGAGAAATATTGATTCTATTCCCGAGACCTCACCTAGGCAATGTTGCTGCTTTCAAATCACCAATTCATGAAGCACTGTGTTCGATCGGTTCTTCTACGCCTTCAACGTCCTAAGAGGTTGAACTAAATGACCGAAAGCCGCGACAGTCAGAATCATCAACGGTCGTCCGTGAATACATCGCAAATTTGCGGCGGACTTTCTTCAATGTGGCGCAGGTGTCATTTGCAGATGACATTCTTATCGTAGTTAATATAAACAAAGAGTGGTAAATAGCAGTATCTAATGAGAAAAATTGGTCAGCGTACGTACCTATAAGAAAATTGATATGTAAATGGAGGTGAAAAAAACGGTGGCTCAAATTAAAAAGCCCGCCTGTTCCTGCTTCCAGCAGGTTGATTTGCACTTTCAGCGCCGACTTTCCGGTTCTGTACATGCGACCTGTGTTTATTACCAATAGTTCCCATAAAACGACCTGCGTGGTAGATGCGAAGCCGTGGACACGCAGGTTTCATTGGTGAGGCGCATCCATTAGGAATGCCACATATGTTTTGAGGGGGCGTGTCGTGGCAAACTGAAGCGCAGACTCACGCCGCGCCAACTACCTTCGCCCGATTCCTCCCTCGGTTTTCTTGGATTTTTTATGACACGCAAGACATTGAAGGTGAGGTACGAGTGCGAGGTATGCTTCGCAAGTCTCATATCAACTAATTCCTGCGTAGGTCACCGTCCCTGTGCCAGTCCTGCTATGGGGCATGCGGTGGATATCGTCTGACCTGACTGTAGAGCTCTTATATACTTCATTAGTTGAATGTCCTTAAATTTTTCATCTACGAAGCTCTGTCAAATTACTCGGGTTTCTTATTTGTTGCCTGCGTACCCAATACATACTGATGTCGCAAGAGGAAGGAAAAAACTAGGCGGTTTCCTGGTTGTCTATTTCAATTCGCTCTTCCATTCGCTGCTTGGTTCCTTTGGATTTCCTGTTTTTTTCTGTTCTAGAGAGGACGTTTGTCAGAGAGGCTCACAATACGTTATGTGTCCACCATGCAACGTTAAGGGTTGCAAGTTCTGGTACCTTAATACCTCCTGTTTCGCCACGAAAATGACCCATTTGGTGGATAACGGTGGGACTGTGGCGTTTGCAATAATCATGGCACTGTGGGGTAAGCTTGCGGCTTCCGCATGCCTGTCAGCCGATACCATTTTTTTCGTTTTATGCTTTTTCGTCACGAATGAGGTGGCTTCCTTATTTTTGTCCACTTGCGAAGGGACCACACGGTCTGATTGGCTGTCAGAGTTTGCCGTTTACTAGTCCTACTGCAGCATTTACGTTCAATGTATGCCGATGGCCGCAGAAAGTGTTTCCGTAAACGGCTAGGCGTCACATGTTTTCTGTTTAAACAAAGTCACGACCACGTACAGTACCAATGGTCACAACGCTTACGGGCATTTGAAATTAAGCCGCCATCTTTTATGTTCTCCATTCGCATGCGAATCCTCTTATATGTACGTTGGTTGGCCTATTTCACCCATTATATACCAAATGTTAACCCTATTTGTTTTATTTGAACAACAAAAATGACGTCGTCAGCACACGACGCTGGCACTGTTTTTAAAAGAAGTCCAATTCGGTCGATATTTTGAGACGCATTCAAGGACATGACATTCATGACATGCAGTCTTCGGTCATTCGTTTGTGATCTTCCTGTGTTCTGTGGTTTGTGTGCCCAACCTTATTCATGGTGAATTAAGGACATTTTTGCTGAAATTTTGGAATTTTACTTTCAAAATAAAGCGTAGCTCTCTCTAACACTCTACCACGCCTCATTTGGCTTCCGATAATCAATTTCCTACGTCATCTTGATTATTGATTTTCTTTAAATAACCTGCTTGAGTGCGTCTGCCCCAACCAGTACTTGCAGATCGGTTTGCTTTCAGACGAAACATTAAGGCAGTGAGTAGAGAGGGCAATTTTTCCGTATTTTGCACGGCTGGTTACTACTTACGGTGCTTGACTTAATCGTATATTTTATCTTCATTTTTTATTAGGCACCGGTCAGTAGTTTGCCATGAGCACTTCTGCTACCACTATAAACTTAGTAACACGCAAGGCAACATCGGTGGACATTGTGGCATGCAACAGCCGACCGTGTTCGTATATTCAGCGTCGGCCGCACTCTCACATGTCATATGAACGGACGAAATTAGGCTCAACGCATGAGTACCTCATGTTTTTCAGTCTCGGTGTCGCATTTTTTCATTCAGATTGCAGGTGTTGTTAAAGAGAGATCCATAAGTCTGGAAGCGGTGAACTATATTTAAGAAGTTGGACATTGAAGTTATCCTTTCTGGTGCTCGAAGTGCGGCAATGCGATTTCTTGTGTAGTATATGGCGGTAAAGCGCCTGTCTGTGCCTCCAACAGACCGGGTTCCCGCGACACCTGTAAGGATTAGCCACTCTCTGTGCTTCATGCGCCGGATGAAAGCCAGTTAAAAGCCGACATTCCACCAGTACTGGAACCAAAACTGCTCAACTTCAATTTGCTAAGGATGCCTTATGTGGCCTCATATACTGGACACGGTAATAGGAACCACCCGCAATATACGTGGCTTTACACTCAAATTCCGGGGACATTATGTTTGGGATTAAGGTGATGGTTATGGTTAAGTTTAGGGTTAGGTTTCAGGTTTAAGGTCAGAGTTGGGGTTAGTATCATGATTATTTTAAGGGTTACAGGTTCTTATCTTCTTAACTGTAGGGTTTAGGGTTAAAGGGTAGGGCAAAAAGTTCAGTTTTATGTTAGATTAAGTGTTAGCGTTTAGACACAGGTTTATGCATCCTTCTTAAAATTAGCTGTAAAGCTACATGTTTTAAGCGGGTGAGGCTATTCCATGTCCTGTTTAGGTGGCCATACAAGGCATCCATACTTTCAATGTTTCTACGTGGACAAAAAGTGAGGTTACCTGGCAGAACAACACTGCAGACAACAGAAATACAGACTGGAATGGCTATTTCTGGCTTATTATCTATCATCAGCCATACATATCGAAACACAGGTTTTGCAACCCTTTGGAATCCAACCCACGACCTGTTGATTCGATGTCTAACACTCTAACCATTGGGCTAGGGGCACTTCCCGTCGGTTTGCGATTCTCGTCTTGATTGTTCTTCTGCTGGCGTGGCTCGAGTGAGTTAGAGTTTCATGCTACAGCGGGTCGGGTTTGTCCCATAACGCAATTGGTGAGCCTCCTCTACTAATACTCGTCCCTCTGGATCTCAGTACGATCCTTCAGAAAGTGTTTGAAGTAGTTGAAGAGTTGATTTTTCCCAGCCATCTTCCTAAAAATCCAAAAAAATTAGTGAAAAACATGATAGTGAGCAGGTCAGTTAGCTCCATACCTGTTTTTTTCTCGTGTTTATTGTAAAATATTTGTGTGACTGGTGAATGGCAATTGGTGCTAAAGATCCGTCCAACACTAAAACTGCATTGATTCTGCAACCTGTCGTAAGTTACTCATACTCCAAATAGTCCGGAGGACTAGCAGCTGCCATCCGCATTAAAAGACATGTCCAAGAACGGAGTACTTCGTTAAAGAATTTCGTGAAATACATTATTTTGAAGGTTTTCATAAAACAGAACAGAATCTACATTGATGGGCAATCGACTGAAAATACTGAAACTCGTAAAGTATTCACCGCTATTTCAGTGACGGTCTGAAACTCATCGTACTCCAACACTAAAAATACTCATAAATACATTTGAAGAAAGGCAGGTTCTCTTTCTTTTCAGAAAATGGCTCGTTTGCGATTGTACCTGACAATTCTGTTAAATTTTATTAGCTACCTTATGGAAAATTTTATTTCCTTGACGTCCCTACCGATGACATCGAACAAAAACCTGTCAAATGCATCTCAAAAATATAGAAACGGCAGAAAAACAGCCAATTCTTGTGAAATTCTTTTGAAATCTATGCTCTAACTGTGCGGCGCCTGTTACCATCAATCCTATAAATTCCACTAATTCTTAAAGGGTAGTTAAGTGTACACTCTAGTGAAGGACTTTTTTGAAACGTCGTTCTACTTTTGCTGATTACGGTACTCGGTTGTTTTGCATGAACACACTTTCCCTACATTGAATACTTAATTTTATTCATTTACATAAGTTTTTGACGTTTTCTGAGTTTTCCGCATTTTTAAAAAAATTGGTAGTAATAGACGTAGTAATTGCACTTTTAATAATTTTGCTGGACTCGCTTTAAACTCGCTCATTATTATTTTAAAGCTTTGGTACATTCGTTGGTGCGGGTTTGCGAGTGATTAGAATCTTTCGTAAGTTGAGGCACATTGCATCAGACGCTTCTGCACACCTTGAACGCCCGTTTTAGGGTTAATGATCTAACTGGCAACACAGTCTTACTTGCAAATGCATCTTTACCGATCCGACTGCAGGATGAACTAGGTTCCAGTCTAGAACCTTCACGGGAGATCAGCTAGCAGTAACCCGATAGTACTGTAGACGGAAATGAAAAGTTTGAAATAGTCAGATTATGGAGGCACCACCCCGATCTGAGAGTGAATATTCATAACCCGTGAAGCGTGAGACCGTAACTGAGTAGCCAAAATGTTTGGCTCAATTATTCGTTGACAATGTGACACGGGTACACCTATCAGATATTTTCATCTTCGACCTTGGGTATGACTAGCTAATTGATGGCTGCAAGCAACTCAGATGTAATGAATCCTCCCTTTTGTCTATTTCGGTAGCAAATCCCTATTATTTATTTCTTATTGCTACGCAACCTCCTGTGAGACTTCAAGAGCGTGGGCCAGTTGGTCCGACACTATTGATGTGCAGTGTAGAATGCGGGTCGTGGGTGCGCATAGAAACGCCTTTGTAAGGACTTAAAACTCTCCATTTTCTAGTTCTCTCTGTCGAAAAAATATGTACATATTTTTGAGCTGTTCGTTCAATCACATTGATGCGTGCAGGCCTTCAGCGGGGAATGCTTCTCTCATCCAGAATGCATTGCTTGTTGATATTCAGGTCTACTAAATACTCTCCTTTGACTCTATTCCTCTCGTTTTCTAGCGACTATGTTTATGGAACGGTGGAAACGATACCAGAACGTGCTGGCCTACCAGTGGAATGTGCAGAACCTGGAGCCGGTTGACGAACCGCCTCGTCCCGAGTTCTTGGCCTTGCTTGATAAAAGGGGTTATAGATCCGAAATCAACCCGGTCACTGGGGTAGGCTAATTCTCCTATTGCAGCAGGGTTTTAAGTAGAAGTTTTCCTCACCAATATTTGCTTTTTAATTGTCCCTATATCTGTCTTTACCCTTTCTCCACAGCGCGAAGAACCGGTCATCCCCTTCTGGAGTCGTAAAGTGCCCATCCTCTTTATCACCTATGCGGCAGTCCTGTTTGGGGTACGCCTTTTTAAATTATCTTTCTGTCGGACCTGTTACGCAAGCCTTGGCGACACCACACACGTACACACATGCCGACACTCACACACAGTTTCTGTTTCTCTTTGCTCTAGGTTGTTCTCTGCTTGGCCTGCCTGCTCGGCGTCATCTTCTATCGCCTTGTTATCCGGGTCATTCTGCTGCAAAACGAAAATGCCTTCGTCAACTCCCTGGCTGGCATCATCACAACCATCACCAGTTCATGCATCAACTTGGCGTGCATTTTTGTGCTGAAGTTGGTGAGTCGCTTTCATTGCCCGCCTTTATCCTCTTCACTCCTTTTTCCGTCCCGTGCGTCTTGACCCCTGATGGTTTTCTGGCCATCTAGGTGTACGACAGAGTGGCCGTGGTGATGACAAATCTTGAGAACCATCGCACGCAGTCTGAGTACGATGACAGCCTCACTCTGAAGCTCTACCTTCTGCAGTTCGTGAACTATTACTCCTCCATCTTCTACATTGCCTTCATCCAGGGCACAACTGCGGCCATTCCGGGAGATGACAGTGTGGCTATCCGGTCCTCAGGGGTGCGTTCAGTCTATCCTCCTCTATCTTATACTCCCCTCTTGAATTCTAGTGAAAATTTAGTCATTCCTGTCGAACTTGAACTTTTACGTGGGGGTTACAAAGGACTCATTATACGACCTTAGAAAAATAACTTAATTTATCCCACGAGAAGGCCCCTTCAGGTGGACGCATTGATCCCACGTATAGCCCCTCCCCTCCCCTCTTACTTTATCGTTCAGATGCTTTCTCAGCCAAGTTCTAGGGGATTCAAATTCAGCGACTTGGACTCAGCTCCCCTTAAAGTTTTTCCGAATGTTCAAGCCTCTGCGTTTATCGTTGACCTCCGCGATGCTGTGTTTATTGTGCTCCCCGTAGTCACGTGCTCTGTGGTCCTCGCATCAACTGGCCAACCTCGTATAGCTTTCACTGCAGTCTGGCCTTACGTGCATAAAGCTACCCTTTTTAATTTCCCCGAAAATGAATGCGCGATCAAACCTTTTCTAGGCTCGCTCCGAGAGTTTCTGTGCATAATTGAGTCGCAATCCACCAGCTACTGCGAAATAATTGCGTACCAACAGAATCTGAAGCTCACATACAACACATTTGCTATCTCATGAAATGCTTAACTAAGTTCTGAAAGGTGTTCTTAATTTGAAAATATATACTCACGTATCGTTGTAATATAAATTGCCGTGCAACATAATTCCAAGATATTCCAGTCACGTCCGTATGCCGGCTTTCAAAGAAGGTTCTTTTTGACCGCCTACAAAAAGTACACTCTGTGATAAAATGACAGCCTAAGAAGCATGCATTTTTTATTAGTGGTTTTCACCGTCTATAAAAAATAAACATAGAATTTATCGAAAACGTGCGTGACAATCATATTTCTTGTACTCATTTGGTAATAAACTAGGTCTTCTTCAAATTTTATACTTGAAGAGAGTGTATCTGGTGATTTTTAAAAAAATTTTCTTATTAGGGGAATTTTTAACACTTTCAGATGCCCATTTATTAGTGCTACTTATATAACGATAGGTTATGTACAGCACCAAGAAAACCAGAAAACTCAGGCTCATGTCATGCGGTACCGGTGGTAATAGGGTTTTTCGGTTTGGGCATTACGCTGGGTAATTTAAGCTGTGTATACGGTCCCTCACAAAATTGCATGTTTTGTTCTTTCTGTTCTTTCGAATTAACGTAGTTGATAGTATGCAACTGTAAAAAGGCTCCAAGAATTTGCCAGGCAGAGCGGATAGTGGCTTGAAAGTCTTGGAGTGGCTTCATTGCCGGTTTCACTGGCAATGACATTGGTGTAAATAGGATAATTTTTCTGGCGTGAAACATTCGCAAATTTAACACTTTTCTATCGTCGAACATAAAGCAAAACACGATCCTGGGATTTCTGGCTTTCTTGGTTTCGTACATAACCTACCGCTATCGTAACTTAAAAAGTATGCAACATTTTCCTCATTCAATTCACAATTTTAAGAGCACATTGGGTACAATAATTAATACTATATCCCTACTTAGGTTCTTTTTTAATCGAAAAATAATTTTGCTGAAGACGTGATTTATTAGCAAATTAGCACAAGGAAGAATATGTGTATCCCCGATATCGTTGGATATTGCAAGCCCATTGTAGCTATCTCTTCTGATCGCAAGCGCATTCTGAAATTTGGTAGTCTAGCATACCTTACTACGAGCAGTCCTCGCACGACGACAACATTTAGACCGTCGATTCTGACGAGGTCAACCGTTTGCTCCACAGGAGGGTGGTGCAGAGACGGTGAATTGTGCGTGGATTAGTTTTAAGTGATAGTAGACTTGCGCTCCACCTACCGCACTCTCTCCTTAGCTCACTTGTCTGTACCCGGTGTGAAGACAGTCAGGAAGACCGGAGGCGGGAGAGGGTGCATGTGGAAGTGCCATAAAGGCCACAGGTGGCTGGCGTGGCGTGAGTCTGTACCTACGCATGCCACCATACTCCTCCCCCTTGTTTGGCATTTTTTATGGTAGCACTTGCCGAATAACGCGTGTCGTGCGGTGAGCTTTACTCCCGTGTTAGTCCAGCACACCTACCGCACGACCCAGTTTATGGGGACATACGCACAAAGCACTTTCCACGATTCCTTCTTGTGGCGTACTTACTACTTTTTAATACACCACTGGAATCCAACGTCGACTGCTTCCCATCTTGTCCCGTCTCTTTACCACATATTTTTGCTCCGGCATAGCACCTAGGTTTTTGTGCGTGTTGCTTGAGCAGCCCATCTAGTGTCGTCTCCCTGGCGGTGGTGGTGATGGTATTAACGATGAGTCAAGTCCGTGGGTTCTTTTGGCTCTTATGACCCACTTCCATTTCTTGAGAGATGGCATCATTGTGCAACTGCATGACGAAGTGCAACTTTAAAGTCAGAGATTCTCTCGTAGCTATCGGTGGTGTCACCCACTTTTTGCACTTGTTGTTTTTCGAGGATTTTGTAACTGTGTGGATGATTGCGTGGTCTGCATTGCGCAATTCCAAGCGCTGAGTGACTCTTTTGGCACTCAATCACATTACTCTGTTTCACCCTCCAAATGGTTGTTTTCTCTCCCTCACCCCCTCCTCCTAGTCACGTTTTTGTAAGCGTTCATCCGCAGCAGGGGCGTAGGGCACTGGATCGCGGTTTGCCCGATAGAAACTCGGATTAGAGCCCTAGGGTTTTTCGAGATTTTGTCTTGGGTATGCCTGACTGACGATGCTAGGTTCTAGTGAGAATCTCAACTGGAATTTATAATATTATTCTTTACCTTCTTCAGCGTTTTTGGTATAACTTATATGGCCGCCTACACAGGACATGCGCTCAAGAACTGCCCACAATAAAGTTATCTTTGCTCAAAATCCTGGGGAACATTGAATAATTTTTTTATTAGGGTTAAGGTTAGCTTAGGGTAAGCTAGGCTAGCATTAAGCTAACTTAGGTAGCGTTTAAGGTTAGTGGTAATTGTGGTGTTAGGGTTAAGTTTAGGCCGCAAGTTTAGGTTTATGTGAGGGCCAGTGTTAGGCTTAGGCTACGCAAATATTTACCCTTCCTGGACTTTTACGTAGGGCCACCTTCATGAGGTGAGTTGGGAGTTTCTACGTCTTTGTCCTTTTCAGGCGCAACATAACTAATCTATACAAACGGTTGCAACGCTTGAATACTCGTTGCTCTGTTAATAATTGTGCGAATGTTCTCGCTGAGGAGAATTTGAAAACCTAGATTCTCTCCTACAACCAATGATTTTTGATATATATATATATATATATATATATATATATATATATATATATATATATATATATATATATATAGAAAAGATAAAATTTTGGCACAGAAACTTTAATGGTAAATTTTCGAGACTGGTCCCCCAGCTCGTCGTCAGACTACAGGCAGTGTACAGGAACAATTAATCAATTAACCGTGTTAAACAAAGGATTCTGAGATTGCCCAAAAATCCGAACCAATAGGCTTTGAGTGTATTTCGTCATCCCGTCGTGATTGGTTGTGTGCGTTTAATTTTTCTTTAACGATTTTTGTATGTGGCATCCAAATCGATATGCCGGTTGATGCATGCCTCATCTGAGTGCATTGCTTCCAGGAATTCACGGCCTTTTCTGATTGGGCAGATGCCAACAATCCGTGTTTTCTCCCATGCAAATTTATGTCCGGTTTCCAGTGTATGCATAGCCACTTGGGATAAATGGTCTCGTCTTCTAACCGCCAACTGATGTTCGTGTAGGCGGGTTGAGACAGATTTCCCAGTTTGGCCACAATAAACGGCATTACAACTGGAACATGGAATTTTTGTAGACAACACCTTTTTTTATCAAGGTAGCTAACCCTGTCCTTAGGGTGTACAAGCTGTGAGCGTAAAAGTAGATGTAGGGTGGTGTGCTACTTGTATCTGGTGTTTTTTTAAGCTGTCTTTCGACAAGCTCAGATACATTTTTTAATGTATGGGAGAGTTCGCCAGGTCATTGTTTTTGGGTGCCTGGGTGGCCGTGGTGTTTGAAATACCTTTCTCTTTGGATTCTTGTTGTTTTAGACATCGATACACGAAGTCACGGGGGTATCCATTTTTAGAGAACAAGTTAAATAGGTATTTCATTCCTGCTCGATAACTTTCTTCATCAGAGCAGTGTGTTTTGGCTCGATTTAGGAGACTGTAGACAGAACTCCTTTTGTGAGAGATAGGATGATTACTCTCAAAGTGTAGGATGACCTCAGAATATGTTTCTTTGCGGTAAACTGAGGTGTGGAGTGATCCATCAGTTTTCCGATGTACGAGGACATCCAGAAATGGGAGTTGTCCATCAGCTTCCGCCCGTGGCTCAATGGTAGAGCGTTCGACTCAAATACCAAAGGTCGCGGGTTTGAATCCCAGGTGTGCCACACTCGGGATTGGGTGTGACTGGCTGATGACGGCTAATAAGCCAGAAACGGCCATTCCGATCTCCCTTGTCTTTGTCGATTCCATTCCATCATATGCTACACGTCGCTATGCGACCGCCTGCGAGGGCCCTAGTCTGAGCTCCAGGGCACAACGGAACATGCACGTTCCTTAAGCAGATCGGTGAGCCCCACACTATCATATATATATATATAT
>WEDG01011265.1:0-20986 GCA_017591395.1 Schistocephalus solidus
GCCGCATTGCCTTTTACTTTGCATCAATGGGCCGCATGCTACGATGGGTGCGAACATTGAAGACCTGGTGCGAGCGGGCCTCTCTTGGAAGTGCGAGTAATCTCACCCTCACGACAGTGAAGCAGACCACACATGCGCGGTTTTCTAGGATGCAGACAAGACAGTAGGTAAGCATTGCGAGACTCGCTGGAATGCTGGAGCAGTACTGCGCGAAAAACTAATCGACGCATTTTGCTACTCTCGTTGGTAGAAAGGGCGCGCTCGAACATCCGCCAGTCTTTATAAACCATCAAGTCATCCCAGAGCATCCTGGTCATGCGTTGAGGCAGACGCCCACGGAAAGCGAAAAGATCATAGGCCCAACGCGGAACCAAATGGATCATGACAGAACGCCACTCGATCTCGACTACCACCAAAGAGCAAGCAGACTCACAACGAGAGGTTCACAGCACTAACCTACGTCAAATAACCTATCGTCTCTTTCACCACCATAAATACCCCTAACGCACGCCAAGGAGGCCAGTTTATTCCGCCGAAGCGGGCACCAACCCTCAAATGATTGTATGTAATTAGCATCGATCCTGCCTGACCAGTTTTTATTGCCTCGAGTTTACCATTCAAGTTCAAGAAGTTGTGAAGCACTGTGAGAAGTATTCAACGTTACTCGATTGGCATGAAACAGCATCGCCCACCTCCCAGTGGACATAGGCGGAAGGGAAAATTTCTGGCGAGATGTTTATGGCTTGGCAGCAGTGTGCGACATGGGTCCTCAACCAGGACAGAGGTGGTGGAGGCACTGCAAGGGTGGCTCCTGCCCCTCCGTCTTCCGGTCGATGAGTTTTGTCGTTAGCCCACCGTCTGCTGGGTTTCCGGGAAAGTTCCACAGGTCCGTCTTATACTGATCGTTGCGTAACGTAGTGACGGGACTACGACTACGGGGAACCTTCTGAGAAACTTTTTGGTCCACAGATGCGGGTACGAATAATCAGAGGGCCAGACTTAAACTCTCAGCTTGGTACGTAGAGAAATGACCGTATTTCGACCTTCACGGAGCGACCATCTGCCAGGTGGCCACTGAAGGACAAAAGAATCACACTTTAAGGCACGACCTTCACTTAACTCCATCAACAGCATCCCTGGACCACCCCATTGTAGCGAGTAAATCCCTGCGGTGCCAAACACCGAGAGATCCGCACAGCAGAAAACCGAGCCGGACGACGAACTCCACCCGACGGAGGGACCAAAAGAGTCGTCAGACCGACTTCTTAACCACGCAGAGCTCAACTATCCCCCTTCACCCACCCCTCTTTGAAGTGAAGACTCATAATGCACGCGTCTGTGAAGCTCGCCATGGCCTTGAAGGCAGTTTAGTCCCAACTTAAGCCACAGATAAAACCAGCTTTAAATCCGAATAGTCTAAATCTCCGGTACCTTTTTGCATTATCTCTTGGCCAGCCATTCTCTCGTTCCCCTCTGTAATGCAAACCGCCCATTCCGCCGACACTCGCGGCGACCCCAGCCGACCTATATATATATATATATATATATATATATATATATATATATATATATATATATATATATATATATCACACACGCCCCACCCGCCACCAATGTCACCGCATGTGCAGACCACATTTAACAGAGTACGCAGCTGTAGGAATAGGGATGCGCCCCAAACAAAAGAGGGGATAAATGAGGCGGCCAATGCAACATGTTTGTACGTGCAAGCCGCGGGCAGGGGAGGGAAGCGGGAGCTACCGGAGATAACAGGTACTCACCGGCCGCACTTGGCACCGGGGCCGCAGGCTGACTCGATATTCTTGTTCAGGGTCTCGAAACAGTACTTGTCACTGACCTGGGACAGGTGGACCCCAGAGATTCCTGCACCGGGATTTCGCGGTAGGACAGCGTCCCTTCGTAGCAGAAGCGCAGTCTCCTCCTCTTCCTCCCGCTCCCGCTTGGCAGCTGGAGCCTTCAGCACCTGTCCGCGCCACTACTGGGTTTTGCCTGCATGGCATTGCCTCGAGGTAGAGGTCCGAAGGACAGTGTGGCTAGGGGGAAGAGAGAGACGGAACATAGTGAACGGGAGGCTCAAAATGCAAAAAGGTCATAGAAGTACATGCTTCGTTTGTTCTGAAAGCACCAACCTGTGAAAACTGCGAATCCTTCGAATCAAGGATTGGTTTTTCATCATCAGGAGCTGGAAACTATCAAAAGACAGCAAATGGATATTGTTGGAATGTTTGTGACTGACCAGACGCCGGCTCTCGTGCATACCGGTTATCAAGGCATCAGTGCGGTCTGATATGAGTAACCCCTAACGTTAACCTGGCAAATCGTAGCTGCCCTAATCTTAAGCCCTCTAACCCACAGTTACCACTTCTTCTTTAGACTTAACCCCAAAATTACCTCATCGGCAATTTAACCCGAACCTTTTAATCTAACTCCTAACCCTCAGCCATAAACCGATCCATTTCTCCCTCAAGTTTGGACCAACAAAGACAGAGATAGTGCGGGCGGTTTCTGTTCTTATGTCCCGTTTAGGAAGTTATATAAATGAATCTTACCTGGAAACTTCACCGGCTAGATGCGTGAAAGTGAAGGATGAACTTGACCTAAAAACTCCGCACATAGAGATATGGCTATGATTCTGCACCCTTGGCTTTTGCATGGCTGCGAAACAGACACTCGGTAAAGCCTTGTATAGAGAGACTCCAAGACTGCGGACCTGAGGGCACGCATATGTACTTTAGCGAAAGACATCAAAGATTTGTTATGAGAAAACCATTTTGCCAAAAACATATGGCAGAAAATGAACTCATGCTGGAGTCATCATGAGAAAATGAATTCGTCTTCGTCATTCGCGAAACTGGGAGAAAATGTGCAGTTAATTCAGTGTCTTTTCCAGAGTGATTTCGTTTGGGGGTAGCATTTTCGGCTCCCAGCGTACTGCAGTCATGGTAGTGGTGTTGACGCTGGTGCTGGTGGTGCTTGATAGTGGGAGTAGCAGTAGCAGATTAATTAGTAGAAGTAGTAGTAGTAGTATTAGTAGTAGTAGTAGTAGTAGTAGTAGTAGTAGTAGTATTAGTGGTAGTATTGGTATTGGTAGTAGTAGTAGTAGTAGTGAAGTAGTAGTAGCAGTAGCAGTAGTAGTAGTAGTATAGTGGTAGTAGTAGTAGTAGTAGTAGTAGTAGTAGTAGTAGTAGTAGTGGTAGTAGTAGTAGTAGCAGTAGTAGGCGTAGTAGTAGTAGTATTAGTAGTAGTAGTAGTAGTAGTAGTAGTAGTAGTAGTAGTAGAAGGAGCTCATTGCGGACTGAAAGAACACAAGTAGCGCCTGTTTTTCAGACTCAAATGGACGTGAAAAGTGCGTGACACTGGTGAGACGCAGGCTTTATAGGACGTCAGCCACTGCACCTGATCTCATCTCTAGTTGGTTTACTGTAGACTCCCCAGAGATTTATGATGGAGGAGGGAGGGAAGAGATCATAGCGTCAGTTTTGTGGGATTTATGTCCACATAGGCAGATAAGTATTGCCGGTCAGAGACAAGGGAGACTGGAGTGGCCATTTCGGTTCATTATCCGTCATCAGCCAGTCATACCCTAACCCTGGTGATGCTCAACCCGGAGGCCTGATTCAGAAGTCCAACGCTTTAACCATTGAGCTACGGGCGCCTGACTGCCGGTGTAGACTCGGGAATATTAGATCGCAAGCTCCCTGTGCCCTAAGGCCTGGATTATAACGATTCTAGATCAGTGGAGATCTGCCCACTGGACCAACGATCAGGCTGCAACGGTTCTTAACGCTACCTTTACGGGGAAAACTACCATTGATGTGAAATTGGAGTACTAAAGTTTTGTTCCTGTGTAGTGAGATACCGGCAGACATTTCGCACACGTAGACGCGTGGTAAATTTCTGATTAAGCTTTGATACCCTGTCAGTGCATTCACCCCACCGTGCCATTGACAATATATATGTTGGAGAGTGCTGCTCTTACTAAAATACTAAGCATGCGCAAATATTTACTGGCACCCCCAGGGAAAATCATGGCCCGTCGTCGGCGGACTGGACAAACTGTCGATTTAAAGAGCTTCTCTGTGCACATATGCAGAAGGGTGACTCGTAAAGCAGAAATCTGACCGGAAAGAAATTCAGAACAACGAAGCACGCCTCCAGCTGGAAAGTTAAGCGGGCAGGAGGCGGTCTACAATAACGAAGCTGGCGGGCTGACTGGTGCACGCGAGTTCCAGGCTCTCAGGATGTCATACAAAGCCGTGGCTTTGGAAGCTTGCCACTGATCGGGATATCTTGCACCCGCGCGGATCAGCCCAGTGTGTTTTGTGTGAGCGCCGATTGGCGAACTGAGAGTCAGAACGCAATGGCTCCTTCTTAATGTGGCCTATGGCACTCTCATTCATTTTGGATCCGAGCCACCCCTCTCTTCTGTTGTTGTGTTCTTTGTTAGGTAGACCACAGTGAGTGGGCTTACGCCCTCTCCTCCCGGTTTTCTTGACTCTGGCATGACACCGGGGAAATTAGAACAGGAAATTGGTAGATGCCTCGCAAATCTATTCTCACTATAACCCAGATCGAGGTCATCGATGTCTACACAGCATGCAGTGGACATCGTTGCGAAAACGACAGTCGAACTAGCGTACGTGTGTGCCCTAAACAGGCCACGTAGTAAATGCGTTGAACCAACACGAACTGGCTACACATCAGAGCACAGCAAAAAGCGTTATTAGAGGTTGCGCTCCCGTAACAAATGCCGAATATGGGGGTGTAGCTGGCGCGCCTGGGGACCCCCGGTCGCGCCAGCCACCTGTGCCCTCTCCATCTCCAGTCGCTGCGGCTCCAGCTCGGGCATAGGCGGTGGAGGAGGAGGAGGAGAGGAGGAGGAGGGAGGAGGAGGAGGAGAGTGTGGTAGATGTAGCGCAAGTTTACTTTCTTTTTAAGCCTAATCGCGCAAGTCTCCGTCCTGCGCTTCCGTGGAGCATGCGGCGGACATCGTCAGACTACGACGGTTGAAGGATTGGGTGTGGGTGGCAACCTTGCACAAAACAACAAAATCCAGAGCAGATCAATCACATCCGCCAGTAGCGGTTAAAAGGCATCGGCACCACTGCGCGCGTGCGTGCAGCAGGGTACTTCGACGGCAGCTTCAACACCATTGTTGTCGACTTTGTGTGCATTGAACTCAAGAGCTGTTAACCCCACCACCACCCGGTTCGCCAGTAGATGGGCCGTAGATGGGCAGACCATAATGCACGCGCATGCATCACGGAAGCGGCGGGCACAATAGCAAGGCAGGAAGGCGGGAAAATGCAGGTTTCTGTGAGGAACCTCTCGCTATTCCACCACCGCCCTAAGAAGCGCGGTCGGAAGTCTGATACAGGTTATACCTAAGACAGACGGGGGCAGAGAGAAGAAGAGAAACCTCTTTACACGCATTATTTTTTTCTTTCTAAACGGTGCGCGTTCGGAGGGGTTGAGGCAGGGAAATATAGAAATCGGCGTGAGGAAGTTGCGTTGGCGGTGATGGTGGCGGAAGTGGTTAAGAGGAAGGACGTGCGGCAGGGAAGGGTAAAGACGTGGCTGGAGGGCTGCCGGGGGAATTAAGGGGATGAATAAGCTGCCTGGGCTAAGAGAGATTCGCCGACAGCGGAAGTAATGTGGTAATGCTCTTCGGCAGGGTGTGATGTTTAGAAACCTAGCACCAATCTCAACAACCCCTATCGCGGTGAGTGTGTCCGACCACCGCGATCAGCGAAGGAGTGTGGGCTGTGAGACATTAGTGATCTGTGCGTACATCCATCTCACTCGCCCTCAAAAAGGGCGCTGTGTACAAAAGGACCTGGTATGATAAGTTGCCTGTGGTGGGTGTGAAAGAGCGAAGACACAGTGGCCGCTCAAGCGGTCGCCCCAACCTCCGCGTGCCAGAATCCACCCGTTCACCACGGGAATGCCATTTGAGGGTTCGGGTCTGACGCAGCAATGCCATCCTCTTTATTGAAACAACAACAATGGGTCGCAACAACGGTGCTGAAAGATAAACTAACTCCCAAACGAAGAATGGCGACATGATACTATCAGTCGGTATCAGAGATATAAAAGAGTAGATGGCTCACTGGCGGCACAATAGGAGTAGCCACACTAAAGTGCGTTTTTTCAAAGTAGCTCCGTCCGCCATGCATATTTAAATATTGATGCTCAATGTGATAGGGAGTTAGGGTAACGATGAGGGCCTCCAGGCAGCACGGGACATCAGAGCAGATTGTGCAAAATGAAGCAGAAATGGTTCAAAACTGACGTCAGACAGAGGAGCAACATCATAAATTACAATTCAAAACCAGATTACCCAGCACGATCAGTCACCAATTTATCTGAAACGCCAGTCCAGTTTTTTGGAGTACCCGTTCAGTAGTACCAAGTATTATTGATCATAGAAGGAGTCGATATTTATCGAATCCAGGCTTCTGACCATAGAATGAATCACTCGTGGTATGGGATAATCAGAAACTACGTAGAATAGTTATTTAGCACAAAGTTTCGAATTAATTGAATTTCGATTAAAAGATGGCCTTTACGCATGCTATATTTAAAAGTCATGTTTATTTTGAAGTTATGTGCCCAGTACTGTCATGAGTATTCAGACAAGCTAAATCCTCGGATTAAAACTGCCAAGAAAAAGTTATCAAGGTAAAGGATATGAGGTATATATATTCGGGTGGGTTCAATATGCATCCCTCGCTACTACATTTAGTTAAGTAGGTGTTAGTAGTTAAACTCTTCCTCGTGTTAGGGTTAGGGGTGGGGTTTTGGGGTTAGAACCTGCGTCCTAAGCCCCCATATTACCCTAATACACTCCGTAAGTCGTTCCTGGTTATCTTTGACCCAGCTAAATACAAGTATCCCTTGCCTGATTAGCATTCTAGAGTATTTGAAAACCAAGAGACTGGAATGGCTGATTTGTTACTTGTCCGAACTCACCTGGCAGGTCTGGCTATCGATGGGGATCAATGTTCGACAGTTATTCCATTCTGGCTTAGAAGCCACCAGTTAAACCTCTGGTATTTGCAGTTCGTCGCCTTATTGCTTTGCAGGACTCTGTTCCAGTGCTACATGACAAATTGAATGTTTTGCTTCGTTCATGACCAGTTTTTAGACCATCGAAGACGCCACTCCATATGACTACCAGCAGTAGCGGTCGATAATGTACTAACAATGTGTCCTCGTGGTGAGTCGCGGTCTTATACTTTGAATACGGCGAAATTTCCCTGTGTAACACCTCGTAAAACTGCCCCGGTTATGCAAGAACAACGAAATCTGGTGAAACTGACCTTGTGTAATGCAGGACCTCTACTCACCTCTGTCCCGGAGCAGAACTCCGGCAGATCCACCACTGATCTCAGTTGGTCAACAGAAGCGACCACATAAGGGCTCAGTTAGCAGCCCGACGAAACATCACACGAGACGGCATCGATCTTTGGCCAGACAGGTGGGGGTCCTGGCAGCCACCACTGGCGGATAAGGGGAGGCGGGAGTCTGCCCGTTGGCGGTAGCAGCAGCAGCAGCAACAGCATCACGAGGAGAGAGGAGGTTGACACCATGTTGAGGGATGGAACCTCCCGATCCACGACCCCGTACCGCAGGTATCCTGCCCGGAGGGGTTTGACGCGTTCCTGCATGGGTTAAAGGGGATTTTGTTGACAAAAGGCATGGGAAAGCAGAAGGGCAGAAGTCGATGGTGACGGACCAAAGAAGAAGAGGAGGAAATAAGGCATAGAAGAAGTTTACAAGATGCAGATGGTAGAAGAAAAAAATGCGCACATTGAGGTGATAACGAGGTACCAATGAAGGAAGAGGCCACATGAGGGGAAAGAGCGAGGGAAACATGAAGGTATATAACATTATGCAGAATTAAAGAATTGATTTTAATAGGGCTAACAATCCTAATAAGCAGTTATCGAGGGCTTTGATGATGATGATGATGATTATTATTATTATTATTATTATTATTATGAATGATGATGATGATAGAGGATTATTATTATTATTATTATTATTATTATTATTATTATTATTATTATTATTATTATTATTATGAGGATGATGATGAGATTATTATTATTATCTGAGGAAGATGATCTATTATTATTATTATTATTATTATTATGAGGATGATGATGATGAGGATCATTATTATTATTGTCTATTATCATTGTTATTATTATTGTGAGGGATGATGATGATTATTATTATTGTTATTGTTATTGTAAAAAAAAAAAAAAAAAAATATGATGATGATGATGATGATGATGATGATGATGATGATGATGATGATGATGATGATGATGATGATGATGATGATGATGATGAGGATGATAAAGATGGTGATGATGATGATGATCATCGATGATGATGATGATGATGATCATCATCATCATCATCATCTTCCCTCATAATAATAATAATAATAATCCTCATCATCATCCTCATAATAATAATAATAATAATAATAATAATAATAATAATAATAATAATAATAATAATAATAATCCTCATCATCATCATCATCCTCATAATAATAATAATAATAATAATAATAATAATCATCATCATCATCATCAAAGCCCCGAGCAATTGCTTATTAGGATTGTTAGCCTTATTAAAATCACTCCTTTTTAATTCTGCATAATGTTATACCTATGTTTCCTCGTTTTCCCTCATGTGGCTCTCTTCCTTCATTGGTACTGTTATCACTTAATGTGCGCATTTTTTTTCTTTCTACTCATCTGCATCTTGTAAACTTCTTCTTATGCCTTATTTCCTCCTTCTTTTTGTCCGTCAGCTTTTCATCGACTTCGTTCTTCTGCTTTCCCATGCCTTTTTGTCAACAAAATCCCCTTTAACCCATGCAGGAACGTCAAACCCTCCGGCAGGATACCTGCGGTAATGGGGTCGTGGATCGGGGAGAGGAATGCGATCCCCAACATGGTGTCAACCTCCTCTCTCCTCGTGATGCTGCTGCTGCTGCTACCGCCAACGGCAGCACTCCCGCCTCCTTATCCGCCAGTGGTGGCTGTTGTGACCCCCGCACCTGTCTGGCTAGCATCGATGCCGTCTGTGTGGATGGTGCCTGCTGTCGGGGCTGCCAACTGGTTCCGCGTGGTCGCCTCTGCCGACCCAACCGAGATCAGTGTGATCTGCCGGAGTTCTGCTCCGGGACAGAGGTGAGTAGAGGTCCTGCATTACACAAGGTCAGTTTCACCAGATTTCCGTTGTTCTTACAACCGGACCGGGGGCAGTTTTACGAGGCAGCTACAGTGGGAAATTTCTGCCGTATTCAAAGTATAAGACCGCGACTCACCACGAGGACATTGTTAGTACATTATCGACCGCTACTGCTGGTAGTCACATGGGAGTGGCGTTCGATGGTCTAAAAACTGGTCACAGAACGAAGCAAAAACATTCTGACTTGTCATGTAGCACTGGAACAGAGTCCTGCAAAGCAATAACAAGGCGACGAACTGCAAATACTCAGAGGTTTAACTGGTGGCTTCAAGCCAGAATGGAATAATCGTCGGAACATTGATCCCCATCGATAGCCAGACCTGCTAGGTGAGTTCGACAAGTAATGTAAATCAGCCATTCCAGTCTCTTTGGTTTTTAACACTTTTAGAATGTTAATCAGGGCAAGGATACGGTATTTAGCTGGGGTCAAAGATAACCCGTGGAACGTGACTTACGGGAGTGGTGTATTAGGGGTAATACGGGGGCTTAGGACGCAGGCCCTAACCCCAAAACCCCACCCCTAACCCTTACACGAGGAAGAGTTTAATCCATTAACGCCTACTTAACTAAATGTAGTAGCGAGGGATGCATATTGAACCCACCCGAATATATACCATATCCTTACCTTGATAACTTTTCTGGCAGTTTTAATCCGAGTGATTTAGCTTGTCTGAATACTCAAGGACAGTACCAAGCACATAAATCTCAAAATAAACATGACTTTAAATATAGCATGCGTAAAGGCCATCTTTTTTTAATCGAAATTCACTCAATTCGAAACTTTTGTGCTAAATAACTATTCTACGTAGTTTCTGATTATCCTATACCACGAGTGATTCATTCTATGGTCAGAAGTATCTGGATTCGATAAATATCGACTCCTTCTATGATCAATAATACTTCTGGTACTACTGGAACGGGTACCCAAAAATCCGACTGGCGTTTCAGAGCAATTGGTGACTGATCGTGCTGGGTAATCTGTTTTGAATTGTAATTTATGATGTTGCTCCCTCTGTCTGACGTCAGTTTTGAACCATTTGCCTATTTGTGCATATCTGTTTGATGTCCTGTCGCAAGCGTTGTTTGGAGTGTCTTATCGTTACTCCTAATCTCCTATCGCATTGAGCATCAATATTTAAATATGCATGGCGGACGGGAGCTACTTTTGAAAAAAACGTACTTTAGTGTGGTTACCTCTATTGTGCTGCCAGTGAGTCATATCTACTCTTTATACTTCTGATAACACTGATAGTATCATGTCAGTTATTCTTTTGGCTGTTTGGGAGTTGCTAGTTTAATATTTTCTAGCACCGTTGTTGCGACCTATTGTTGTTGTTTCACAAAGAGGATGGCATTGCTGCGTCAGACCTGAACCTCAGCCGGTATTCTCGTGGTGGACGGGTGGATTCTGGCACGCGGAGGCTGGGGGGCGACCGCTTGAGCGGCCACTGTGTCTGCCTACACCCACCACAGGCAACTTATCATACCTGTGTCCTTTGCACACAGCGCCCTTTTGGAGGGCGAGTGTGAGATGGATGTACGCACAGATCACTAATGTCTCACAGCCCTTCCACACTCCTTCGCTGACCGCGGTGGTCGGACACACTCGCGATAGGTTGTTGAGATTGCGTTAGGGTTTTCTAAACATTCACACCTCTGCTGAAGAGTATTGTCTCCTTGCCATTACTTCCGCTGTCGGCGAATTCTCTTTAGCCCAGGCAGCTTATTTTATCCTTTAATTTCAGCCTAGCCATGTCTTTTTACCTCTTCCTTGCCGCATGTCCTTCCCACCACTTCCGCCACCATCACCGCTAACGTGAATCTCTCGATGTGCCGATTTCTTTATATTTCTGCTCACCCTCTCCTCTGAATGCGCTATCGTTTAGAAAAGAAAAAAATAATGCGTGTAAAGAGGCTCTCTCTCTCTCTCTCGCCCTCTCGTCTGTCTTTAGGTATAACCCGGTATCAGACTTCCGACCGCGCTTTCTTAGGGCGGTGGAATAGCGAGAGGTTCTCACAGAAACCTGCATTTTCCCGCCTTCCTGCCTTGCTATTGTGCCCGCCGCAAATGCCTTCCGAAAGCGCATGCGCGTGCATTGCGGTCTGCCCATCTACGGCCCATCTACTGGCGAACCGGGTGGTGGTGGTGGTGGGGGGGTTAAATAGCTCTTGAGTTCAATGCACACAAAGTCGACAAATACCGGTGTTGAAGCTGCCGTCGAAGCTACCCTGCCGCACGCACGCGCGTGGTGCCTCGATGCCTTTTTAAATCCGCTACTGGCGGATGTGATTGATCTGCTCTGATTTTTGTTGTTTTGTGCGTGCTGCTGCCACCCACACCCCAACTTCAACCGTCGTAGTCTGACGATGTCCGCCGTATGCTCCACGGAAGTGTGGTGCAGGGACGGTGACTTGCGCGTGATTAGGTTTAAAAAGAAAGTAAACTTGCGCTACATCTACCACACTCTCTCCTCCTCCTCCTCCTCCTCCTCCTCCACCGCCTATGCCCGAGCTGGAGTCAAGAAGACTGGAGATGGGAGAGGGCACAGGTGGCTGGCGCGACCGGGGCCCCTAGGCGTGCCACAGCACCCCCATATTCGGCATTTGTTATGGGAGCGCAACCCTAATAACGCTTGCTGTGCCCTGATGTAGCCACCGTGTTGGTTCAACGCATTTACCACGTGGCCCGTTTAGGGGGCACACACGTACGCTAGTTCGACCGTCGTTTTCAACGATGTCCACCGTATGCTGTGTAGACACGATGACTCGATCTGGGTTATAGTGAGAATAGATTTGCGAGGCATCTACCTCACTCTCTGTTCCACTTCCCCGGTGTCATGTCAGAGTCAAGAAAACCGGAGATGGGAGAGGGCGCAAGCCCACTCACTGTGGTCCTACTCCAATAAAGAACACAACAACAGAAGAGAGGGGTGGCTCGGATCCAAAATGAATGAGAGTGCCATATAGGCCACATTAAGAAGGAGCCATTGCATCCTGACTCTCAGTCCGCCAGTCAGCCACTCCACACAAAACACACTGGGCTGATCACGCGGTCTGAGTTATCCCGTCAGTTGGCAACCTTCAAAGCCACGGCTTTTATATATATCTGAGCCTGGAACTCGCATTTCAAGTCTCACCAGCTTCATTATTGTAAACTGCCTCCTGCCCTTAACTTTCCAGCTGGAGGCATGCTTCGTTGTTCTGAATTTTCCGGTCAATTTCTGCTTACGAGTCACCCTTGCATCTGTGCTGAGAGAAGCTCTTTAAATCGACAGTTTGTCTAGTTCAAGCGACGACGGCCATGATTTCCTGGGGGTGCCAGTAAATATTTGCGCATGCTTAGTATTTTAGTAAGAGCAGCATCTCCTCCAACATATATTGTTTTTTTTTCAATGGCACGGTAAGGTGAATGCACACTGACAGGGTATCAGTTGCTAATCAGAAATTTACCCGCGTCTACGTGTGCGAAATGCCTGCCGGTATCTCACTACACAGGAACAAAACTTTAGTACTCCAATTTCACATCAATGGTAGTTTCCGTAAAGGTAGCGTTAAAAGGAACCGTTGCAGCCTGATCGTTGGTCCAGTGGGCCAGATCCTCCACTGATCTAGAATCGTTATAATCCAGGCCCTTTAGGCACAGGGAGAGCTTGCGATCTAATATTCCCGATCTACACCGGCAAGTCAACAAGCCCGTAGCTCAATGGTTAAAGCGTTGGACTTCTGATCAACAGGCCTCGGGTTGAGCATCACCAGGGGTTGGGTATGACTGGCTGATGACGGATAATGAACCAGAAATGGCCACTCCAGTCTCCCTTGTCTTGACCGGCAATACTAATCTGCCTATGTGGACATAAATCCCACAAAACTGACGCTATGATCTCTTCCCTCCCCTCTTCCATCATAAATCTCTGGGGAGTCTACGGTAAACCAACTAGAGATGAGATCAGGTGCAGTGGCTGACGTCCTATAAAGCCTGCGTCTCACCAGTGTCACGCACTTTTCACGTCCATTTGAGTCTGAAAAAACAGGCGCTACTTGTGTTCTTTCAGTCCGCAATGAGCTCCTTCTACTACTACTACTACTACTACTACTACTACTACTACTACTACTACTACTACTACTACTACTACTACTACTACTACTACTACTACTACTACTACTACTACTACTACTACTACTACTACTACTACTACTACTACTACTACTACTACTACTACTACTACTACTACTACTACTACTACTACTACTACTACTACTACTAATACTACTACTACTACTACTACTACTACTACTACTACTACTACTACTACTACTCTGCTACTACTGCACTACTACTACTACTACTACTGCTACTTCCCATCACCAGCACCAGCGTCAACACCACTACCATGACTGCATGCTGGGAGCCGAAATGCTACCCCCCAAACGAAATCACTTGGAAAAAAGACAATTGAATTAACGCATATTTTCTCCCAGTTTCGCGAATTTTACGTGAAGCGAATTCATTTTCTCATGATGACTCAGCATGAGTTCATTTTCTGCCATATGTTTTTGTAAAAATGGTTTTTTCTAACAAATTTTGATGTTTTCGCCAAAATATATGCAGCCTTGTGTCCGCAGTTTTGAGTTTCTCTATACAAGGTTTACCGAGTGTTCCAGCCATGCAAAAGCCTTAAGGGTGCAAGTCTAGAAATATGCCATTTATTGCGGAGTTTTTAGGTCAAGTTCATCCTTCACTTACGTATCTAGCTGGTGAAGTTTTCCAGGTAAGATTCATTTATATAACTTCCTAAACAGGACATAAGAACAGAAACCGCCCGCACTACTCTCTGTCTTTGATTCAAACTTGAGGGAAAATGGGAATAGGTTTATGGCTAGGGTTAGAGTTAGATTAAAGGTTCGGGTTAGGGCTGCCGATGAGGTAATTTGGGGTTAAGTTTAAAGTAGTAACTGTGGGTTAGGGCTTAAGATTAGGGCTACGATTTAGGTTAACGTTAGGGTTACTCATATCAGACCGCACTGATGCCTTGATATCACTTCCGGTATACACGAAGCCGGCGTCTGGTCAGTCACAAACATTCCAACAATATCCATTTGCTTTGTCTTTTTGATAGTTTCGAAACTCCTGATGAAAAAACCAATCCTTAATTCAAAAATTCGCAGTTTTCACAGGTTAATTCTTTCAAGAACAAACAAGCATGTACTTCTCAAGCCTTTTTACATTTGAAACCTCCCGTTCACTATATTCCCGTCTCTTCCCCCTAGCCACACTGTCCTTCGGACCTCTACCTCGAGAACGGCATGCCATGCAGGGCAAAACCCCGTGGTAGCGCTGCAGCGGACGGGAGTGCTGAAGGCTCCGAAGCTGCCAGCGGGGAGCAGGAGGAAGAGGAGGAAGAGGAGACTGCGCTCTGCTACGAGGGACGCTGTCCTACACGCAGTAGTCAGTGCAGGAATCTCTGGGGTCCACTGTCCCAGGTCAGTGACAAGTACTGTTTCGAGACCCTGAACAAGAATATCGAGTCAGCCTGCGGCCCCAGTACCAAGTGCAAGCCCGAGTGAGTACCCTGTTATCTCCGTGGCCAACTCCCTTCCCTCCCTGCCACGCGGCGCACACGTACAAACATGTGCATTGGCCGCACCTCATTTATCCCCTCTTTTGTTGAGGCGCATCCTATTCCTACAGCTGCGTACTCTGTTAAATGTGGTCTGCACATGCAGTGACTTGTGAAGTAGCACTTGAGTGGGGGCGTGGCCTGACTCTCTCTCTCTCTCTCTCTCTCTCTCTCTCTGATCAGCTAGAGGTCTCCCGCAAGTGTCAACTTTTCCTTGGAGCTCGACGGTTGCATCGCAGGGGAACGAGAGAATGGCTTTATTTAGAGATAATGCAAAAATTTTCCCGGGAATTGAACTATTCGGATTTAAAGCTGGTTTATCTGTGTACTTAAGTTGGGACTAAACTGCCTTCAAGGCCATGGCGAGCTTCACAGACGCGTGCATTATGAGTCTTCACTTCAAGAGGGGTGGGTGAAGGGGGATAGTTAAGGCTCTGCGTGGTTAAGTCGGTCTGACGACTCTTTTGGTCCTCCGTCGGGTGAGTTCGTCGTCCGGCTTGGTTTTCTGCTGTGCGGATCTCTCGGTGTTTAATACCGCAGGGATTTATAAGCTGTGGGGTGGTCCAGGGATGCCTGTTGATGGAGTTGAAATTTGAAGATCGTGCCTTAAGTGTGATTCCTTTTGTCCTTCAGTGGCCGCAGCCTAAGAGATGGTCGCTCCGTGAAGGTCCGAAATACGGTCATTTTCTCTACGTATATTGCAAGCTGCGAGTTTAAGTCTGGCCTCTGATTGGCTAATTTGTGCCCGCATCTGTGGACCAAAAAGTTTTCTCCCGAGTTCCCCCCGTAGTCGTAGTCCCCGTCACTACGTTACGCAACGATCAGTATAAGACGGACGCATGGAACTTTCGGAAACCCAGCAGACGTGGGCTAACGACAAACTCATCCGACAGGCGGAGGGGGGCGAAAAGGAGCCACCCTTGCAGTGCCTCCGCCACCTCTGTCTGGTTGAGGACCCATGTCACACGCTGCTGCCAAGCCCGCCAAACATCTCCTTGGGGGCATTTTCCCTTCCGCCTATGTCCCACTGGGAGATTGGGCGTTAGCGACCTTTAAATGCCCAATCGAGTAACGTTGAATACTTCTCACGATTAGCTTCACAACTTCTTCTGAACTTGAATGGTAAACTCGACGTAAAACTGTCTGAGCAGGATCGATGCTAATTTACATGCAATCATTGAGGTTGGGTACCCTCAACTTCAGCGGAATAAACCCCAAACTATCCTTGGCGTGCGTTAGGGGGGTATTTATGGTGGTGTGAAGAGACGATAGGTTATTTGACGTAGGTTAGTGCTGTGAACCTCGGTGTGAGTCTGCTTGCTCTTTGAGTGGCTAGTCAGAGATCAGTGGCGTTCTGTCTGTCCATTTGGTTCCACGTTGGGCCTATGATCTTTGACTTTCCGTAGACGTCTTTTGCCTCCAACGCATGACCGGAAACGCTCTGGGATGACTTGATAGTTTATAAAACTGGCGGATGTCCGACGCGCCCTTTCTACTAACGAGAGTAGCAAAATGGGTCGTATTAGTTTTCCTGTTACTTTTCCAGCATTCAGCGAGTCTCAGAACCAAAATTTCCTTACCTACTGTCTTGTCTACATCCTAGAAATGCCATGTGTGGTCTGCTTCACTGTCGTGGTGGACAGTCACTGCCCCTTCCAAGAGAGGCCCGCTCTGCACAGGTCTTCAATGTTCGCACCCATCGTAGCATGCAGCCCATTGAGTGCAAGTAAGTTGACTTTTTTTCTCTCCTTACTAGGCATACTCCTTAAAATTGGAAAATTAGTTGTTATAGTGCCATACAAGTGCAGACGCGGATGAAAACAGTCAGCTGCCTATTTACCTTTCTCCTAGTAAATAACCCGTAGCCGAGAACTCGACTTGATGTCTACTAAGCCTGCGGAGATTATAACTGAAGTATGGGCTGTGTTGTAAGCTCTAAGATTAAATAGAAAGAAAGATAGTATTTGCCGTATTGTGAATCATTTGCTGCGGTTTGTCGTCAAACGGACCTTAAGTCCGGAGAAGGGACGCAAACCCAGACGTTGCTTTCCTGTTCACCAGGCGCTTTATTCATTTTGTAAGGCATAGGGGTCAGGAACCACGCTTGATGGACTTTTGTCCATTCACTTAGAGTGTGCATTTATTTATGTTGAGGTGATGGCTGCCTTCTGAGAGCCATGTTGGTGGATGGAGGATCGCAGATGGGCTACGGGACTCACTCGTTCCCCTGTGCATTGGGGCTTACTCTCTCGAGCCCCATCAGCAGCCGTACAGCGACTAATATCATAGACAGATGAATAATGCCGAAAAAGAACAGGTAGGCTGGAATGGCAAGTTTCTGGCTTACTAGCCGTCATCACCCAGCCATACCCAACCCCTGGTGGCAGACCACACGAATCTCGAATCCGTGACCTCTTGATTAGAAGGCCAACGCTCTAACCATTGAACTGCGGCCTCGTTTTCTTACCAGGTTAGATCTGTGATATTGATATTAGCGGATGGGCGCTTCACCGATTGGTTAGTTGACTCACTTATCCCGTTCATCCGCTAATATCAATATTCCCCGATCGAAACCACCAAGACAACGAGTCCGTGGTTCAATGATTAGAGCGTTAGACTTTTAATCAACAAGTCGCGCGTTTGAGCTTCGAGTGTTGCGCCTCCTGGAATTGGGTATAACTGGCTGATGACGGCTAATAAGCCAGAAATGGCCATTCCGGTTTCCATTTTATTTGTCCGTCATGCTCACCTATTCCACATCGTCATGATAGACGAAGCGATAACATTACCATCTACCGTCTATCACAATTGTCAGCTTTCCCTGCACTTGCGCATCGGCGCCTTTCCAGCAGGCATGACCACTAGAACCGTATGCTACTCGATCTTGGAAACAAGCAGATGAGTTTATAACAATGGAAGGGTTATACAAGAGTATCCCCCCTCAAATTTCACTATTACCCTAAAAAAGGTGTTTCTTATTGTATTTTTTTCAGGTATCTACAGAGCGTCAGCAAGTTCAGCTACGTGCCCGAAGGTGCCTCTTGTGACGTGGATCACTTCTGTTTTCGGAACCGCTGTGTCAAGCCTGGACTGTCGGTGCATTCCAAGTGTCCTGTGGGGCCCTTCTCAGTCAGTAGCCACACAAATCCGGATGGAACTCAAGCCTTTATTCATCCGGCTGTACGCTACAATTTGCCCACGGGGACGGCCAATGTCACATGTTCCGGTCGGGGGGTATGATTTCTGACTTTCTGACACGCCCCGCACACACAGACACGCATGACGACAGTTTGAGCATCGTAGTCCGACGATGTCCACCGTATGCCCCACACCAGGTGGTGAAGGGACGGTGGCATGCGCGTGATTTAGTTTAAAGTGATAGTAGACTTGCGCTGCATCTACCGCACTCTCTCCTCACCCACCTGAGCCCGGTGACATGACGGACTCAAAAAGACCGGAGGTGGGAGAAAACGCAGGTTGCTGGCGCGGCCGGAGCAGCCCCTGGGCGTACCACCACACCTTGCTCGGATCCCACAAAGTGGGAGTGCCATAAAGGGCACATTAAGAAGGAGACATTGCAGCTTGACTCTCAGTCCGCCAGTCAGCCACTCCACACAAAACACACATTGGGCTGACCACGCGGTCCGAGTTATCCCGTCAGTTGGCAACCTTCCAAGCCACAGCTTTTAGCGCACCGTGATAGTTTCAAGTGCGTCAGATGGTTTATAGTGAGGAAAATGCGCTGAGCTATTGACATCACTCTCTCCCCCACCCCCACAGTCAAACCGCTGTCCGACCCGGTCAGTCGACTGATGCGGAAGTGGGCGCAGCTGCTGGTGACCTCGGCTACGTGTACCACGTACATGACCTGGCCCCATAACACAAGCGACAGGATTTCACACAACAGGGGGTTGAACGGCCAGCATCCACATGTGTGAGATAGGCAGAGGTCACGTTAAGTAAGAGCCATCGCAGCCTGACTCTCAGTCCGCCAGTCAGCCACTCCAAACAGAACACATTAGACTGACTGCTAGGTTTGAGTGTAATTGTCAGTTGGAAACCTTCCAACCCACGGCGCTTATCGCTGCGTGCTATTCTCAAGCTGAGATCACACGGAGAAAGAGACGAGGATCATACTGTCCTCTTTATCAGCTATGCAGACTGAAAGCATGCATTTTGTGTTGTTGCGAGTGATCATGTGAGGTGCAGAGGTTAATGGGGAGAGATATAGTGTTGTGGTATAGCCGGCGGTGTTCTATCGCAGGTTTTCATGGAAACAAATGTGACCTATGAGGCCCATGTGCGTATGTGCGTGGACAGTGCGGACAGTTGTGTCGGGTGCGGCGGGTTTATGTTGGTGCTCCTGGCACTAGTTCACCGGTCTCTATCCAATGGATACGCAAGTAACCGACCAGGCCGATGCACGATGTGCATGTGCGGTGTGTGTTGGTACTCCTGGCATCGATTCGTCTGTCATTGTACGATGGATTCGCAAGTGACCGACCAGACCGATGCCTGATGTGCATGTGCAGTGACACTGAGGAAAGGATAGGTCGGGTGTTGCTGAGTCTGGGGGATTTGATGCTGGTACTGGTAGTCGAGCTCACGGGAAGTGTTGTTTGGTGCAATAATGTGTGCTGGCATCGCGGTGGATTCCGCTTTCTTGGATGCGCATGTGACCAAGCAGGCCCCTGCGATGAGTGAATGCACGTGGGCAGTGGGGGCATTGGAGGCGGCGGTCTCTGCTGTGTGATGGTGTGATGGGAGTGCCATAAAGACCACACTCAGAAGGAGACATTGCAGCTTGACTCTCAGTCCGCCAGTCAGCCACTCCACACAAAACACACATTGGGCTGACCACGCGGTCCGAGTTATCCCGTCAGTTGGCAACCTTCCAAGCCACAGCTTTAAGCGCACCGTGATAGTTTCAAGCGCGTCAGATTGTTTATAGTGAGGAACATGCGCTGAGCTGTTGACATCACTCTCTCCCCCACCCCCACAGTCAAACCGCTGTCCGAGCCGGTCAGTTGCCTGGTGTGGGAGTGGGCGCATTGGCTGACGGATTGGCGTACCCGTCTTCGCGCGCCACAGCACGACCTGGCCCCCATAACGCACACAACAGGATTCACTTACTCAGGGTATATGGAGCAGCCATCGCCGTCTGACTCCCAGTCCACTGGTCAGCCACTCGACACACACATCACATACACTGAGCCGACGGCGTGGTCTGGTGGAAGCGTCAGATTGGCAGACTTCTCAAACCACGGCTTTCCAGGAAACCGTGATATACTCTGGTAAATGGTGATTGTGAGGGTGTTGTCGATGTATTGGTGTAGGTAGTGCGCTGATGTAGCTTTAGCCTCCAGTGGTTTACCGGAGGTTGTCAGGAGGCGCATGTGTCCTAACAGGTCCATGCGGTGTGTAAATGTGCGGGAGCAGTGAGGGGAGTGAAGGCGGGCGCGTCGACTGTATGTCTGAGCCCCAGGCACTGGTTCACCAGCCTCCGTGCGATGGATTCGCCGGTGACCGACCAGACCGATGCGTGAGTTGAAGTTGCGGGCGCAGTGTGGGAAAGGAGAAATCGGTAGAGGCTGGGGGGATGTCATTCATGGTAGTGGGGTGGCAGTGGCGGTAAGAATGGCAGGAGCGGAGGGTGTGCATGGTGTATCGGTGTTGTCGGCATTGTGGTGAATTCCGATGTCATGGATGCGCATGTGACCGAATAGGCCTATTCGATGAGTGAATGCGCGAGGACAGTGAGGGCAGTGGAGGCGACGATCTCTGCTGTGTGATGGTGTTCCAGGCACTGACTCACCGGTCTCTGTAAGATGTATTCGCAAGTGACCGACCAGGCCGATGCGTGAGGTGAATGTGCGGTCGCATTGAGTACAGCTTAGAGAGATTCCCCATCGCTGATGGTGGTGGTGATAGTGAAGGCGAAAGGCGGTGGTGGCTGCGGTCGGGGGTAACAGGCGATGAGTAGACTGGATGTGGCCTCTATGATGGTGGGGAGTAATGGAATTGATGCCAGGAGTGAGGGTGGGGAGTCAGAAGGAGGGTTGGCAGAATTT